>CM035594.1:10958707-10980170 GCA_020423425.1 Chrysopa pallens | reverse complement strand
AAGAACTTCAAATTAAAATTTAACACTTTTCTAGTGATAAATCAAGTTGAAAATTTTCCAGGCAGACTTATTGCGATGATAAAAATGGTATATCAAATTTTTGTTTAATAAAAATTCATAGCAGTATAATTTTGAATTTTTTAAACTTAACGAAGTATAAAAAACTTGGTTTTTTGGTGTTAGTTTTTTAGTTAAATACCGTATTTCTATCGATAAAGGTACTACTAGAAAATTTATTAAAATAAAATATATTGTGGCATGTTACGCTCTGTTATTCTAACGGCCATATTACGCTCTGTTATTCTAATTTTGCATTAACGGCCGTATATTGATTGTTAAATTTTAATGCAAATTGATAGGTTGTAATATCCATTTTCGTTCTCATATTATCAGCAAACTGTCTTTTTGATGACATAATTCATTTGGTTTTATTTCCTTTTTTAAATTCCTATTTTAACTCAGATATTTACAATTTAGATAGTTTTAAAATTTGAAATTTATTGTTTGTAAAAATAATAATATAATGAAAATATACGTAATATCTTTTTGTATTTTGGAAATGCTCCAAACGATTCAAGAAATTCACAATTGTTTTTATTGTATACATGAATATAATCGAAACGGTTAATGCAACATAACAATGCAACATTTAACCATTTATATTGATGAAAACGACGTAAACATTTAATTTTTCCAATCTTATTTTTTGGATAACTTTAACCTCAAATGTTAGTAAACATTTTGTTCTTACTGGCTGTATGTTTTTAACCAACAAATGTGTTGAAGTTTTCATTTTATTTAAATTTCATAGAACAGACCGCATCATATATGGTTTTTATAAAGTCAGAAAACATTAAAATTTATATTTGTCGGTAGGTATTACTGTGCGGTTATCGCAGTCTTTTTATTTTAAAGAAAAAAGAAAGGTTAAGAGAAGGTAGCAGGAAGAATGTAGTTGCCTTACCATGTACATCACCAAAATATCACATAAAAACGGGATTGAAGTTTTTGACAACGCATTTTTTTGTACAAAAAGATAAAAAATTAAAACAACTCAGGATAATAATCAGCACAGTCAATTATTTTAATACTCTGTCAAAAATCAAGATTTTAAATTTAAATTCTTCGTCTCAGAATTAAATTTATAATTTCTTCAAAATTCTGCTAAAAACCATAGTTTTGATGTTGCGGAATAACAATTGGAAAAATTATATGTGTGAAGGCGCTCATGTTATCTATATGCCTGGTTTTGGCAATAATCATTTCTAAATAGGTATCTGACAAATTTGCAGTCATATTCATAACGGATGCCTGTTTTTAGCGGGAACTAATTATTTCGATTTACAAGACATAACAGCAAAAGAAACTTGATTTGAACAACAAAAACTGCTGAAGGAATTTTGACTCCCATTTTTTCTATTCAAAGGGTTTTTTCAATTACTTTCTCCTGATAACTACTTTGTGATATTGTAAAATAAAAAAATTTCAAATAAATTTAAGGTAGAAATTTTTACTCGAAATCCATACAAGCGGTATGATTGTAGTTTAATATATATTTTCCTAGATACTTAAAACGTATTCAAATTTAAAAATGGTATGAGATGATAAAAATTATAAATTTATTCACATACAAAATTTATTCCGAAATTCATAAAAATTTGATAAATGAATAAATTAATAATAAATTTTCATTAATTAAAACAAAGATCATATAAAATTTAAATAAAAATTATTACTGAAGATGCAGAAGAAGTCAATTATGCAAATCTTTATTTTCTCATTATTATCTATATTTATAATATTAACGTTAGTTAATTTCATAGTACTGCGCATAAAATTGGTCTTTTATTATTAAAATCTATATACACATTGTCCGCCAAATTAGTTTTCATAGGATAATTTCAGGGGAAAAAATATTAAAATACACCTATATAGAGTTTAACACATACTCAAAAAAACAAAATTTACATTGATACTATTATTAGTTTTAAAAGATTTAATATTTGCTTTCAAATGTTTTTTCGGATTTTTATGAAATTTGCTACATACGTTTATCATATTCAGTTATTTTTTTGAGCCCTAGAAGGTCTTAGATTTATAAAATAATGAATAATTTTATGAACTTTTATGACCATAAGAATACAAATTTTATGACCATAAAGGGATGTGACTTACATTTAGTTCTATCCCAGACCCCAGTGAAATTTTAGTTAGAAGATAAATAGAATATTTAATTTTGTTCAACATCGTCTTATTTGACATGACGACTTGAATAAGATATTTGCAAGAGCGTTTCTATGGACTGGAATATGATAGTTTTTATATGAAAATTTTCTAAATTAAATATTTGTGAGTACCTAATTTTAAGTAGCATATTTAAATTTAATTTTGAATTCTTTGTTCAGCTAGCTTGATAGAGATGATTTGAACCATCTCAAATAAATCAAAATTTATGTGATTTATCGTTTTAGTGTTTTTTTATATATTCAAAAAATAACATTAACGGTTTGTTATTGTAAAATACTTATCTAGGAAAAACCCTATGATTTGAAATAGTTGAGTTGTACACAATTTGTTATTTATCATCAAACTGTTATTTATATGGTATAAGTTAAAGTGTACAAATCTTCCATTCGTATTGAGGAGTATAATTTAAAATATAATGTCTCTTGTTTTTATTTTTATCACAGTGTACTACACTTTTTTATCACAGTGTCAATAGTAAAGGATAGTCTTATTAAGAATAAATAACATCATCCTTTACTATCTAGAATGAGTGTAGTAATCACCATGATAAACATACGATAATATGCACAGAATGTCCAAACACTTAGAAAAATAGAAATTGCTTATAATTTTATTTAGAAAAAACTGTTACGTGCCCGCTTCGTATTGCAATTTAAACTTTCTTTATTAAACGGACTCGAAAAGTTCCATAAAATTATCTATAATCCACCCCCCTTCTTAAATATTTTTAAATTTATTCTGGTTTTTAGTATTTGTTGTTATAGCGGCAACAGATATCATCTGTGAAATTTTTAACTGTCTGAATATCACGGTTCATGAGATACAGATTGGTGACAGGCGAACAGGCAGACAGACAAATAGATAGCGGAGAAATAAAGCTAAGATAAAGAAATAACATATATCCATCCTATAACGAAAAAGCACTTCGAATTTTCCAAACATTTATTCCAATTTTTCTTTTTAAAAAACTTTCTCCAAGATATATAAATATAAGAAAAAAATTCACTAAATCGGTTCAGCGATTCTCAACTTTTTCGTTATTTTCCTATCCTTCGATACCAGTATTTTTTTTCTTGAAAAAAGTTTCCTATGTCGTTTTCTGTACTCCTGATAAAGTTCATGCAAAATTTGTTTATTATAAGTTACGGACATGACTTGAATTCATGAATGGCATTGAAAGTCAAAAATTCATTCCAAGTAAAGAACTACCAACTTCTTGCTCTTCTTGATTGGAAAAGCCGTATAAAAATGAGACACCTGGTATATACTATATATGCGTTCATAAACCAAACCATGATACAATATCACATGATATCCTGAGTATTAAATCTTTCAAATAACAGCATCTTTTCTTGTTACTTGAATCGATTTCAGTGTCACAAAATATTGTGATTTATAAATTCCTGTGTTAAAAGTGTGGTATGTTTTTATATTATATATATAATATAGCTCTATTTGGAAGCTATCTGTTTTATGGTACGTATATTTTTGAAAGATTTATTTAATACATATATATGTATGTATATACATATATCAAACAATTATTATGTCCTTGTTTTAGAAGTCATTACTTGCAATGCAAAAAAGGAAATGAGCTTAAATCTTGTTTTACCACGGGAAAGACTCACTTCAAGGACTTCCTTTAATGAAAGTCATCCGATTCTGCCCTCAGTTATATTTGATCGAATATATTTATTCTTTAATTTTGATATATACATATATTATTAATACATGAAGCAAAAACTTTGCACATCTTTTTACGAAAATTGGGCTGGAGGAGTATGAAATTTAATTTAATACTTATTGCGAAAATACAATAAATCAATAAAAAAAAAAACATTGCATACTCTATGACTCAAACATATATAAGAGGTGTGGATTATATTACACACACCACCATATACACGCATATATACTATTTTGTTAATATTATGTTTTGTTTAAGGGCACGCATACATATATACTGTTTTGTTTAAAAGCATTGAGATTTACTTTTGAATGTGCATGGTCGAATTTCGACAGATAAAACGGAAGTATATATAATTTCCCAAATGGATTAATTAACTAAATTTGAGCTTAAATTGTAATAAATCCAAATAGTTTATAGAACCTTTAAAAAACCAAATAAATAAAAAATTATTTTTATCATTTTTTGTAGCTACGAGACATTATCTTTTATCTCTAATGGGTTAAAATTTCAGTCATGGATTAACAGCGGCCAATTCACCGATTGTCCTCAAAAAAATCTGATTCTGGATAGATACTTACGGTTAATTCAATTGAATTACATTTTTTACTCACGAAATTGCGTCTATAATATTTTATATTTTAAATTTTACATACTATGCAATTTCGAAAAATTAATGAATTTCAAACCAAAAGACAAATTTTTGACAAGTATTGTTCTCTACAAATACATAAATTTTTTAGAAAAATGTGTAGACTTCTAATTAGGAATTCAGGTGTTTAACAATAAAAAATACAGATTGAAAACATTTAATAATGCTTTTTTCGTGTGTAACACAAAGCGGCAAAAGTTTGAATATTAATCTAGTCTAGCTTAATTTTGTGTAACAAAAACAAACTATTAGTTAACACAAATAAGATGAATGATACTGGCATACATAAAGAATGACACACTCGCATCGATCTTTTTAAAACGGTCGACGTATCGTTTGCATCTCTAGTTTTATAACCGTACTCAATAGCTCGTCAACTATAACTTATTGTTCCACTCCATATTTTTAAAATGTTTTTTATTTTGATGTATGTTTCGATTGTATTATGGATGAATTGTATATTTGTACACAAATAAAAGCTACAGCTACACCTAGATGTATGAATGTGTTGAGAGAGATCTGTGTTATTATTTGCAGCATTCATGTTAATGTATTTTAGGTGACATTTTGTATGTTTTTATCATCGCGTTTTATTGTTGTCATGTGTTTTATTCTATATCACTCTAATGGTATTTTTTGGTTATTATTTTCAATTGATTCCGTAATATTTTACTCTTTATACATATAGAAAATTTAAAGGGAGTGGCAACAGTTTAATCGATTTGGTTTTTTATGGTGTTTATTTTTTTTATCCATTTAGTTTAGTTTTTTTTGTTTGTTTTGTATTGATATTAGCAAATGCTGCAGTAAAAATATAAATAATTCATGAATTTGGAACAATTTTAAATGGAAATATACAAATATTTTAGACTTGACACTAATAATTTTTACTATTATTAAATAAAATTCAGTTCTATAATTAATTTAATAAAGTCGAAAGAGCTATTTTAAATAACCAATCGAAATTTTCAGAAAGTTTTTATTTTCAGAATCCGCTCACTTATTGAGCCTTATAAGGAGCATCTATAACTTTTAGAAAACAGTCTATAAACTTTGTATACGTCATTTTCTAGGTCTTCGCAAAGTTTCGTATGAATTTTATTGTTTCAAAAGTAAAAAACTCAAAGAAAATAAGGATTTTCTGAAAAATTAAGCTTTTGATAAACCTTCAAAATTACGTACCTTAAAAAAATTTGGTTGAAAAGTTTTTTCATAAATAATAAAATAATTTTCAAATATGACGATTTTTCAAATTGTAAATTTCGATTGAACGTTACCTTCAGTATAGATGCTATTTAATGAGCTAAAAACTAAGTCCAAATCTGGATTCCGAGAAACAAATAGATTCTTAGCAATTCAATTGTATATTTAGAAATTTACCTTCCAAGAACTTAAATTTCCCAGTTCGAGGTGGTTCAATACTTATTTTGAAATACATATTTTACCCTCGAAGAGTTCTGTGTTAAGGAATACATTTAGAAAAGCTGTGAGAATGCAATGTAATAAGCACACTCCTTAAAGCAATATCATTCAATTTTTGCAGACAAATAACTTAAAAAAATAACTATCCAAATGTTATAAAATTTGGTATGCACAATATTTTTAAGAAAACGGAGGGTTTGTCAAAAACCAAAGATTGATTTTATATTTAGAAATGTTTTTACAAAAAAAAAAAAACAAAAGAAAAAAAATCTATTAAAGCCCTCCGTTTTCATGTCAATATTGAGCGTAGCAAATTTCGTAACATTTGGATAATTATGCGTAAAAATTGAAATATATTCCATTAAGGATTGTGCTTATTACAGTGTTGACAATCCCCATTACTAGATAATTCAAAACACTTATAACCACCAACTATCAGAGGAAAAATGCTAGATTAAACTGTAAATTGTAATTTTCATTTGTTTATTTTGAATCGCACGTAATTCATGGAGCATTATTATAATAGATAGTATAATTTATTATATGAATTTATTTTGTTCGCTTCGCTTACAGTCCGTATTTTGTGTGTCCTGATAAATGTTTTACTTACATTTCTACTTACTTATTGAATACAAATTAAAAACACGTAATTTTCAAATGAATTCAACGAACGAACAACAACCATTGTGAATAAACAGAGCGCGACTTGATTATGTATTGTTCAATATTTATTGAAAAACATAAAATACCGTCAAGTGTAAAGTAATGTAAAGCTTTAATGTTTGTTTAAAAACAAACTTTGAACGGAAATTTGTAAAACAATATTAACGTTAACTTTTTATCGAAATTTCCACGAATCAAATGTTTTATAGGATATGTATAGGAGAGAACTGGTCGTGATAGAAGCAGCTTTCGTTAATTATAAGCGAATAAATGTTTTCAATCAAAATTTCTATTCTTACGAATTCAAAATTATTTTTAACCAATTTTTCCACGAAAATATAAATTTAACTATTGTTTTAAATCGATTTTATAACCTCTTTATCACGGTTATTTGAGTTATATCTTTACTTATTTATTTCCTCCTATATTTGATGTGTAAATGACCTAAAATTTGATGTGTAGAGTTTTTTAACAGATAGAGCAATATTATTTAAGAAGGGATAAGCATTAGCAATTTTGAGGAAACTCCAATAAATAAAATAAACTGGAGCTTTCAAACAAGTTTTCAAATGCTTTAAGGGGTATTGATATCAACTTCTACGTGCAAATCATTACCAAAACAACTTTCTTTTCTACCAATTTTGTTAACGAATGTTTAGGGAAAATTTAAAGTAGATTGGACCAAGGAATCACGTTGTCCCATACAAACTTTGTCCCCGTTTTTCACCTCTTAGGGATAGAATTTCGAAAATTCTTATCGGATGCCTACGTCATACAAAGAACATACTCTCCAAATTTCAGGTCTTCGATCAGTGGTTTAGGCTGTATGTTGATCTTCAGTTAGTCATTGAGGACAAAGTATTATATATATATATATATATATATATATATATATATATATATATATATATATATATATATATATATATATATATATATATATATATATATATATATATATATATATATAGATTTGTCATATTTACTCTTTATATTTATTCAGTAATATTTTTTATATAAAAAATAATTTTTCCTGTTTTATGCTTCGTTTTCCATAGACTGTTAAATAGTGCAGCCAATTGTATATGTTTTACTTTTTTTTTCACAAAGCAATGAAGAATATAGATTATAAATAATAGCCATCATCTAACGGGAATGGAAAGATAGACTTGGCATATTCTATTACTTATTATACAAATGCTATGTTTTATTAAACAAGACAGAGAAATTAATAGTTGTGTTAGATGGTAGTATAACCAAGACTAGAAAAATGATTACTAAGCTGTTGAATAATTTTTAACAAATAAAATGGCGGTTGAAATCTATATGAAAATGTAGAAATAAAAATTATTGTGGAAATGACACTGTCAAGGCTAGCCTAAACCTACCTTTTCTCTTTTCATTGAATTTTCAAACCCTAATAGCTTTGACCCGAATAATGCTGCATATCCCAGCTAGAATACATTTTTATAAGAAATATCTCCTAATTATAATAGTGTCACTATATGACCTAAGTTGTTGAAAAGTGACATAAAAATAAAAAATAAAAAAAAGTTACCAATTCTGTTATTTTTTTCCAAAAACTTAATATCCCCAGGATTATTGTCACTTTTAAGTAGGCTTATTTATTAATGACTTTATTTATTTAATAATGTACATAATTTTATTAATGTCAATAATCTAACAGTTTGTTATTTTTGTTTTAGGTAAGTCGAAGTTTTACACCCCCTTGTAAAAAAATCTTGTTCAAATTCTTTATAAATTGGTAAGTTCTACAATTTAACAACTTAAAAAAAATTCAGTAAAACTAAATAATTCAATTCCTATCAAGGCCAAAATGTAATTTGATGAATTTTCTTATAGATCCATCGGTTTCATTTATGTCATTGACGTTCAAAAATTATTAAAAGACGCCTCATTGAAGCTGTCTTATTTTGGTGAATAATATTTCGAAATGAAAAAAACAAAATATGTATACTTTAAACCAGAGGTAACACTTCATGAATTTATTAATCATCCACCATGTTTGTTACATGTGATCGGCGTTGTTTCAGAAAAATATTCAGGGTTGAAAATTGTTGAAACTATAGCATTATTTTGTACTAATGATCATTCTGGTAACATTAAATACTCAATGCACCTATTCATTATTTGCTCGTGGTTTTTTTGTAGAATAGAATTGACAGAATTTGCTTAGTACTTTTTGGCCCATTTGCTGGCTATCAGTCATTAATACCAGATCGCTAAGTTTACGGCAATTTCTCGGACCAAATAAAAATTCTTATAAAAATGGGTTGGTATGTATATGCGATTCGATCATAAGAAGTTAAAGATTCGATGTGATTTCTGGGCAGTATATCCATATAAAATTTCTTCAATTCATTTTATATTACAAAAAAAAATATATATATATAAATCGATCGCCTTACATTCATTGAAACATACCGACAGCCTAGAATAGAAGTGATTGTAGTTATATCGTAATGGATATATAAATGTTTTATATTTCATTGCAAGTGACAAAAGATATAATGGCTACATCCTGTTATAATCGTTGCAATAAAATATCAATCAAAGCTAAATAGTTCGCCGTTCGCTATATAGAGGACAGAGATAGAGTTGATTGTGTTGTATTCGAACACAATTTATAATAAATTTTTATTTTTACAAAACTAATAATTGTATCATTTATTTTTCAATTTTTTATTGATAGAAATATTATTGAAGTTCTATCAAGATAATAATCGTATAAATATAATACAGCACCACCACTATATTGCTTTCAAAATTAATACAATTCCTATTTTATTTCTCTTAGAAAAATCAACTATAAGCTTTTTTATAATCATTGTTTTAATTGTATAATGCATTAATTCATCGCTTCTGTGAGGATTATAATCATAAATTATACTAATCAAGCTAAAAGAGCAAAATATTCAAAATTGAATTTAAATATGCACAAAATAAGGTGCTTTTCAAGTGCTACAAAATTAAATTTAGTGATGTAATTTTTAGTGATGAAAATTGTGTCATTATGATACACTGCTAGTATGATATAATTTTACGATTTTGCATTTCGCTTGCTAGTAGGCTATCTTTGTCCTGTTCAATTTTGATGAAATTTCGTAGATACAATACGCAGAAAATTCACTGTTTTGTTTTCGGAAAAAATGAAATCAATGTGAAAAAATAACATTTATTTAATGTGGGTACCAGAAATGGGTGCTTTTTTGGTGCTTTTATGGTGCATCAATATTTTCTTAGTTAAAAATAAGGATATTTTGCCGAAATTTCCGATAATTGCCGAAAAGCGTATCAATGGGCCTCTGTGTGGCAGATTAATTAAGTAAATTTTCTAGGTAAACAGTTAGGCCTTTCTCCAGAAAATGTTATCAAGTGATAGCAAACATTCTAATTAAAATTTGAAAAAACAGGTCGACATTTTAGTTAGGTTACAATTCTTCGAATTTAAATTTCAGTACAGAATTTTTGACAAATTATAGTAAAAAACTATACAGCAGTCGCAAGCTTTAAATATTCTTAATATTAAAGTTTACGAAAAAAATAAATAAATGTAATTGTATTGATGAATCAATAAGAAGTAAGCTGAGTCAATGGCAGACGTTTTTAATGTATGAAAATCATGAAAAAATAAAAAAGTAATTTAAGTTTTAAATCTACATTATTTAGGTTTAAAATAAGGTATAAAATAATGAAAATCATTGTAAAAATGCTTATTATTATTTAAATAGATTTGTAAATATTGTCTTATTGCATATTAAAATAAATTGCTAATGTCAGTAAGTCAGTAAGACAGTGTGAAACATTATATCTAATAGTTCTTTTCTTATATTTATACTTACTTATTGTCTTTGAAGAACAATTTTTTCGCCAACAATAATAGTAATATTATCAATATTAAAATAAATCTTTTTATAAAGATGCAATGAAGTACAGTAGTGAAACCTATTATACTTTTTGTCTCATTCAGATTTTGTGTGGAGAACATCATAAATTTAATTTAATTTATGTTATTGTAATTTTTTCAAGATTGTTTCAAGACTGCTGCCACAAAAATAAAATTTTCCGTTGCAATTCTTATAAATTTCATTGCTGTTGAAAAATTCAAATCAAAAATTTCCAGAACAAAATAAGCTTTAAGTCAGTTTAAGTCCAGTAAATTATTGTAGTCAGAATCATTTTCTTAGGAAATATTTATTACATTGAAGCCGTCGAATAAGTCGACTTCGTCAGGTAGTTGATCGAAAGCTTGGTTTGGTTTATTTTTATGAAGTCGGTTTCAAATTTTAATTTTTTACCACTCTCAATAAATTCAGATAAATATTTTAAATCAATACTTGTTTTACATCTAAAAATATATTTTATATAAAATAATAAATTTGATTGAAATGAAAAAATAAAAAAATTCTAATGAGTATGACTATCAAGCCGAGGTCAATAACTTTACTCAATAAATTTTTTAATACGGTAATAAATTATTATAAAATGTATTCTTTTTTTAAATTTACTTACGATGAATCTATTTGGCTTATATGATAAATATTTCTATTTATTGCTCTTGTTAAGTGAGCCAGGCATTTGCAACTAAAATAGAAGTGGCACTAATGTATTTTCTTAGTAAGAAATGTTTAAACTTCAATTTGATTATTGTTTGAAGCGGTTACTCGATAGGTACGGTAACACAACAACAACAAAAATTAAAAAAGTTTGGTGCCATGGGGTTAGCACCAGATTTTACGAGGCACTTGTTCATAATTATTTTCTACTCACCCGAAACTAAATTTTAAAATCAGTTTCATGCGGTTACTCGATTGGTAAAGTTTATGTCCAAAAAATGTACGTAGAAAAAATATAGCAATGTTATGCACCATATTTGCCCTGGCACTAAATGATTTTTTCAATAGTTACAGTGAGTAGTATCATTTAAAAAATACTTCATGCGGTTACTCGATAGTTCAGGTTTTTTGCAGCCAGCTCTTGGACCATAAGTCATGTTTGATTCATAATATATATTTTATCATTTGATGTTTACTTCGTTACCAGTTTACTTCCGAGTAGTATCTATCGGAATAGGAATTCTTGTGTTCGTATCGATGTTTAGAAACTTGATGAGTAACTTTCATTTCGTAACGGTTTCCCAGCCGGTCTCTCGGAGTATCGGCGGTCGAATTAAGTCATTCAGATGAACGCATATAGCTCCAAAACTCCCAAACGAATATTTTTTACTTTTGGTAATTAATAGCTTTAGGAGTATCTAACCTATCAATTACCATTCAGAATAAACGCCTCTCGAAAGAGACTGTGATTAATACTAATAATCCGTGATGAGTTTATCTGATTTAGAACCCGAAGTCTTTAAAATTGTGTCCAAATCCATTATATAATAAACGAAATTAGCTTACTGTCACAGAGAACTTTTTGAAAATTTATAAAAGTTTTTTTTTTCCTAATATCCAAACTTAATTCGCCGAGCCGTTGCAGAGATCTACCTATTTAAGTAAATATATTCGATATTAGTTATTTTCACTTAAATTTCAATAAATCGCAAAGCAATCATCCAATTTGTGAACGAAATTTTGTAGGGAAAAAATTTATTTTAAATTTTTTTATTTCATAAATCGTATCGTGAATGAAACCGCTAACTTTCTATCAGATATTTAAAAAAGAAAATACCGAAGTTTTATGGTAAAAGTACTTTTCAAAAGATATAAAAACACAATTTATTGTTAAATAAATATCAGTCAATTCTACAAAAAGAAATAAAACTAAAATTGATTACACAAATTAATAATGACTAACATATTTTTTTTTATAGTCAAAAGCTTTTTCTCAAAGATTTAGTCGAATAAAATATTATTTTATATAATTTGCTTTCAACATGAAATTTTTTTATTTTTTATTATCAAAAATTTGATTTATTTATTTATATTCAATCCATTATTATTCGTCATATTTGCATTAAAATTCGGATTCCAAGAGAATTTCCATCACGGATTATAAGCCCGAAATCTTCGAATTTACTTATGTTTAGGCAATAACCCTGAAAAGTACTTTTTATCGATGATTTTTTTTCTCGATTTTTTTGTCTATTAAAAAATGATGATGACTACTTTGCAGTCGAAATGCGTGTCTACTTTGTAGTCGAAATGCGTGTTTATAAAATATAAAAAATTTAGATTCAGAAAATTGGAGCAATAAATCAAAGTTTATTCGAAAAATCCTTAGTTGTCTTTGATAATATTCACATTAATCAATATTTTTTGAAATTTATTTGATTTTTTCTTAATGAAAAGTAGAAAAGTTGTGATAAAAAAAGGTACACTTAAATTTATTATAATTATTTAATCAAACAAAACAGATATCATTTTTCATAACAGAGAATAGAAGAAACATAACAGAAGAAACAGAAAATGTATTTATATGAAAATGGAATAAGAAAAGATAATGAAAAGTTAATTGAGTAGTAGATATTAGGTGAAATATAAGGAACTGTTATAATATGACAATTTTATTTTAATACGTACAGACGATGTACATACGATATAAAGTTTTATAGCATACCATAGCACTTCAGTATGAAGTTTTAATGAAAATACATTTGTCTTAAATTTCATTTAAAAATAGTTATAAACATGTGTCATGTACATATTATACAGGTTAGCCTTATTAAACTATAGCTAATTTGAAATTTTTGGCATTATCTCAATTCATTTTAATTTGTTGTATTTCTTATTTCGAAATGTAAGACAAGTTTTTTATTATCAATTATCTGAGAAAATTTTAGAAAATTTATCGAACATTAACTTCAAGGAAAGTGGAATGTTGATTTCGTATCGATGCTGGAAATTTGGAAAAGTTTCTAAGCTCATCGATTCTAAATATTTTCCAGGTCTGTGATGTTAAATAAGCAATTTTAACTTCAGCTCCAAATTTAATTTCTTTTTAGATATTTGAGTCATTCGCCTTAAAAAATTTTTTACTCTTCGACTAATAACAATAATAATAAACATTTTGAGGCAATTATAATTAAATGTCATTTAGATCATACAGATATAGATCTATAAGATGTGCTTTTATTTCTTGTCTAAATTTGAACGCTTTCGAGCTCTGTTATTTGATCTGGACTTTTATTTTAAAAATATTAAGTTTATGTTGAGAAACAGCAAGCTAGAAACCTCAACTAGTTGAGTATCTGTGATCATCATCAACCGTGTCAAAATTATTTCTATTAAATTTAACAGAAACAGTCTCTTGATAGATGAAAATTGACTGGGTCTTGAGATGCTTGAGGCAATTAGCATATCTTGAAATCGTACTGCAGACATATATTTATGTGTAAGTCCCCACTTAAATTGCCCTTGATAGTCCACCCTCAAAGCATTGACTCCTCGATAAAATCAATACCATCCACCTGGATGTTGATCGATCTCCGCAAAGAAAACGGAAATTTTTGTTTTAGACTGATTAAGTCCCAAGCTATTTAAATGACAGTAGTTGTCTTGAACATTGGTAGTTATGGCAAGTTTCGCATATAAAATAAATTAAATTGGTCCTAGTATGGATTCTTGTGGAACATAATAATTTGGTACCTTTGAAATAGAGAATGTAAGGAAGGCAGTTTGAAAAATTTACAACAAAATTCTACAGAATTTTAGGAACTTGAATTTTTACATTTATGTTTTTAAAAGGATATCACTTCTGTTTTTAGAACTATTTCGAATAAGTGAAACGGCACTTCTTTTACGTCTTCTTTTATGGATAAGGAACAGTGTACTGTAAGGAATGCTCTAACACATAAGCAATTGAGCAATTTGAGTTAGTAAGCCGCCTATAATAATATTTTACCTTACGAATATCAGCAGAATCAGAATGAACTCCTACTTAAATTAGTTCCATTAGGAGATGTTTCAAGTCAGTCCATTCCTGTATTTATCTAATAGACGTGTCTGACATAAAAACTCATTATAAATGTATCTCCATTGACTTACAAATTATATACGTATTTAAGAATATATATCTAGAAAAGTTTTCATATTTTTTAATGTGAGTGTCACTTAGTATAAAATATGTGAATAATATATGTTTAAATAAATACAAATAGCATTATGAAAACTATTTTATTACCGTATACTTTTAAAATATCAGTTCCAATGTATCATTCTGGTATTCTGACAAAGAACAAAGTGAAAATTACATTGTATATGAATCTTAGGTACCAGACCGCTCACTTCGTAATTAAGCAAAAAATTATTATTTTCTAATCGAAATATATTCTAATTGATTTGTATACATCATTCAATTTGTATAAATCATTAGTAGTGACATCCGAGAAGTATTGTTTAATCTATCAAACTAGTCAATAGTTAAGTAAAGGCCAATGATCAATTAGCCGAATCGATTGACCCCAAAAGTCCAGGAACTTCAAGGCTGCCATGAGATTATATATTTGTTTTACAATGTTAATTCCATGGATCCCAGATACACCATAAAGACTTCAAGGACTACAACCTTGAAAGATTACTACGATCCAATGGAATCATGAACTGTTTGTGTTCTGATTGAAGATTTTCGTGCGTTATATAATTTTTCCGAAAAGCATTATACTATATTTAATGTTTCAATATATATGAAATCTTACATTTAATATAAATTGCTCCGATCCAACCTGTGTACTCTACCACAAACATGGCCAATCCAAATTTAGCAAATTTCATTACGTTTTTGGCAAAAAATACTTACTTTACAAGATACATAACCTGAATAAAAATTTGTGCAGTGTTTTCCTACAAAACAGCAATTAAGTTTGTGTATGGTAAAAATTTCTGTTTTTGTAGTACATCGACGCCTAGAAAGTAAATTGCTGTTAGAAAACCATCGGTTGAATAATCTTTTTTCATGGCGAATATAAACTCAGTAAAATATTTTTATTTACTCTCCTATTAATTCTCTATAATACTAAACCTAAGAGACGGCCAGGTTTTGCTACCATTTACATAAAATATTTCTAATCCTGTAATGCATTATGACAAATTATTACATATGACACGCGTTATACATAAATAAAGTGAATGTTTGAATACTCTAAATAATATTAGCTGATATTCGACGATACTTTTGCTATTGCTGAAAAAGTATGTACTATAAAAATAGTTTCCAGCATCACTTCTCGAAAGGGTGATAATAAAAATCTCAAAAAAGGAAAGTATGCAATATGTTGATTAGAATACATAGATTATTATACTCAAATTCTATCTCAACTATTGATTAAACAAAAACATTATTTCAACAAACGTTATTTACATCTCTCAAAATTAAGAAGTTTAAAAAAAAAACAGGTCAAGAGTAGGAAATCTTAAAACATGCGAGCTTGCATTCAATAAATTATCTATATATTAACAAAATTTATGAAAACTGTTCCGAATTGATCCTGCCATTCTATCCAGCCGATTTGCATAATTTTTTAAATGAAAGGTATTTGTGGCCAGAATAACATCTACTTTTTGCATTTCTCAAATTATACTCAAATGCGATGTTGTGATAGTTTTGCATGCCAATATATTCAGTTCTAATGAAGATATATGGTTCGTCTTGGTCTAAGAACACTCAATGACTCAAGGTTTGAGCTACCTTCAAATTGGATGAGTTGGAGATTATTGGAGAGCATAAGACACACTCAACATCATTTTTGTATGATTTGAATGTTTAATATTACCAGGCCGGTTTGGAACATGCCACACTTGTTTAGAATTTAAGATTTAAAATAATTTAATTTACTGAGTTATTGATTGCAGTAATATAGGTTATATATACTGTTTTTGTATTTCTACGGCAGAGAAGTACCGAGTACCAGCTAGTTATTATATGAATACAATTAGAGAATCATTTATATGTTATAGAATAATCATTAAATCAGAAATAATTTCTGTAAATATTAGTTTGTAAATAGAGATTCGTTTTATTTAAATTACATACATTCAATTATAAGCTTTAAAATGGAATAAATTTATAACGAAAAAGTACTTGTATTTAATAAAAAGAGAAAAAATGAATAAAAACGAGAAAGAGTTTATTTTAATATAAAAAATACTACTAAAAAAAGTATAACAAAACATTAAAAATACTGCAAGACATTACATAACGAAGACTATGCTGTCTGTACAGCATATTTATAACGTGTTCCACGAAAAACCAAAAAGGCATATACGAACTTATTATTATTGATGAATTTGATTAATTCATAAGAATATTCTATAAATAAATTCTCTCTACCTTTCAAACTTACCTTAATAAGCCAGATTAGTTTTATTTATGATACGGTAATTTATCCACCGGCTTAATTGTTTGAAATAATTACGCGAACGTTGAGGTGGCCTTAAGGTACCAACAATGCCTGCACATGAAATATACATTGTTTTGAAATCTATAATTCGCAAAATAAAAAAAAATATCTACAATTTATGAAATGTGATTACAACATGCTGATTCAAAAATTTTGTTAGTCATTTTAGTATTTTTTAGCGTTTTAATATTTAAACAAAAATTAATATACTGTGGCATATTATATATATATAAAAAAAAAATTATAATAATTCTTAGAATATTATTGTATTATATTTTATATACATAAAATTGTTAATTAGATGAACATTATTGTCTTTATTATGTGCGCAGAGTCGGTAACGAAAGTCTATGTTTTTTTTTTTTCGAGACGACAAATTTTGGATGAAATTAGTATTTTATGTTACTCATAAAATGTACTTGTGTTGAGTAATTACTAGTAATTAAATGTGACAATAAACACTGCATTGGTATTCTTAACTTCTCTTTCATGGGAAATTAACAACTTTTGTACACAACTATTATCTTACTAATGAGTGTTCGTTGCACAATATTTCACGTTTTATTATCACCTCTTCTAACGTACATTCAATGTTCTGCATAACTTCAGTATTTTATTGTAAAATTTTAATATTTTATTGTAAAAAAAACTTTAATGGGTAATTATTTTTATTTCAGAATAAATTCATTTGAAAGTCAAACAAAATTAAGAAGATTTCTTACTAGATTATTTATCTCAATCACGCAAAAACTGGCGGCCAATGATGTGGTTGATTAAATGAACACTTATATTTATATTTTTCAATATTTCTTGAACGTCACCCAATAGGGTATTTAACTGATTCTAAATTTACTATATTTCACATTAAAATGTGAAACTAGACTTAATACCATAACAAACCTTGAAAATTAAATTAAAATTGACTGACGAACAAAGAAGTTTAACCTATCAAAGATAGTTAATCATCTATTTCTTGAAAACGATGTTTAACGGATAATTTACATAAAAATACTGGCAAGTGACGTCAACATTAACTATTTCCCTCTTTGTTTAATCGGGAAGTTTTATTTTGTTTATTTTTTTTTTTTTAATAATCCATATTCGTAAAGTAAAGCCTCTTGTGAAGTAATAAAGAAACAATTACTCTCTAAAATACTCTCTTTAGATTTAATTTAAAATGTTTTTTTGTATTTTATAGTATACAAATACAAAATTGTGGCGTATTTAACATTCTGTATTTACTATATATAAATATATATGTGAATAGTTGAACGAAACAAGTAAAATTGAACTGGAGGTAATATTTTTGTGTAGCAGCCAAATTTAAGTGCGCCTGCATTTTTATAAAAGAACCGTTCTATATAACGATTCTATTTAATATAAGGTATATACCAACCAACATAAACTAATCGATAGCTAAGAATATCATCATCTTATACAACATTTTATTCTGTGATCACTCTTTTAAGATATGTCCGTGCTGTTTTCATTGATTATTATCTACAGACATCGTATATAAAAGGTCTACTTATCGGACATCTTACTCTTGTCTTGAGTAATTTATACAAAAGTAATATAATAAAGTTCGATCATTCTGTATCCAACAAATTTTTATTTCTATTAATACGTTAATTTTATAAATAAATAGAAATGTATTGATATTAAACGAAATGCTTTTAATTGTCAAACAAGATAATATTACGTGACAGATTAAATATGATATTACTCAAATGTCAAATTTATAGTAAAATATTATATTGCTTGGGTCTTACAATTCCATGCCACCACTATGAAGTCATCGTTATAATGTTATAAATACATACGAAATGTCAAACTCGTAATGGCATGATTATGAGTTTTGTTTTTGTCTTTCATCATAACATAGTGGTAGGGGAGCTCAAACGGGGATTTTTGGATTTACTCGAGCGCGCCAGATTAAGATATGGGACATACTTTATTCCTTGTTGAATATATAGAACAAATCTTCATTTCAAATTTTGGTAATCATTCCATTCTTATGATATAAACATTATCGTATTGAAAACGGTCTTAAAAAGCCTATTGTTCCAATTTTATCTCAACGAATGAAGAAATATTAGAGTGAATTATTTAAAAAGTCTCATCCTATTTATTGGTAGATATTTTAGTAAAAATTCGTTAAAGGTTTTGAAAGGTTTTACAAATTTTTTTATTTAAATTTCTTTCATTATTTCTATGATACTCTCCCCAAGAATCATTTAGCCTTAAATTCGAAATTTTAAAATTCAAAAAAAAAAAAATATATATATCTATATTTGATCGTATTGTATTCTGTTCTTGGGTTTATACAATGGTTTTTTTTCCCTTCAAATAAGAAAAGAAAACCTTTCGGGAATAAAAAAAGTAAGTCTTGTATTTATATATTACGGTATTATTTTGGTTTTTATTGATATTTGTTGGTATATGGGATAGGACTACATAATAATATATCGAGATATACCTACATTATGTGCAACTATGAGCTTTTATCTATCATTCTGTAAGAAAAGATAAAAAACTTTTTTTATTAAAAACCTTTAAAAAATATTTGAATTGATAACAAAAATATTGGGAAAAGTATTATAATATATTTTATATACAAATTGGTTCATCCAAAATGATCAATGACTGGTTTTCGAAATTTTCATGATCCTTATGTACAGTAACTCCTCATCTTATTTTTGTAAAAGCTGCATTTTTTACAAAAACTTTTTTGATAAGAAGTAAGACTATATTAATTAATAAGTATATCAATATATTAGTAAAAATGTATAATCTATACAATATAATAGTTTTATTTTAGACTAGAATACAAATCAATTTAAAGAACAAGAAAAAAACTTAAAAATTAAATCAGTTGAATTTAGCTTTAAGGTCGTAATTCTTGGTCGTTTCTTAAGAATAGAAATAAAAAATTTCTCAGATAAGTCCGTGTTATTTGAATGAGTTGTACTTAAGATATCATCTATTCACAATAATGTCTTAAGAAGAACATTTCCAAGTAATTTTAATTTATTTAATAATAAAAATTACTAAGAAAATAAATTTGAATTATATTTTATAAGCCTATAGTTGTTTTTTAAGTTGCAATAGGTAATAAAACACTTTTTTAGTCTTTTACTAATGATTTATAATTGATGGTAATTACTTATTAATTAAAATCATAAATGAAAGATATTTGCTTGATAGTAATATATATATAAATTAGTAAAACTAATTTCAATATTTATTCAAACTGATTATATCAAATTATTATAAAAAAAAAGAAAAATTAGATATTTATATCAATCACGAGAATATTTTTTGTTGGGCTCTCTTCTTTTAAACGTTTACAATATTTTATTATCTATGATATTTAAGATGATTCATAAAAAGTGACTCTTCATCAATATATAATCAATATCACTAATATTTCCAATACCACTAGATTCCGGCATAGGCAAATTCAATTTTATCTCCATTTAAAAAAATCATCAGTATAAAAGCATATTTTCTTAAGTCACCTTTGGAGATGTCTTGAAAATATGACATCTTAAGACTGGTACGGTCTTATTGGGATGAATAAACCCATCTTATATGACTGTGAATACATAGTGTAAATACATTGCTTTGTAGAATCGATTGTGAATACTATGTGAAAAAGTCTTGCTTAGTAAGTTAATACTTAACAAAATGCTTAAGTTGTGACGTCTGCTTGAACATGTCCTTAAGGCGAACTGAGAAAATCGACCAAGAATATGGGTCTACCATTATTAAATCTCAATTGTCTAGTAGTCAAACCAATGAATTCATAAAACAAAGTTTACCTGGAACTTTTGTAAACAGCACCGATTTTGATGTTTTTTATTTTTTAAACTTTGTTTTTTTATATTATTTAAAATCAGAAATTTTTTGTGTTATTTGTGATTGAAATATCCATATTTACATAAAAAAATGCATATTTGTCCTGGCGATGAAATCAGTACCACTCAGTCTGTATAGATATGAGTGTTATATAATAAAATATATAATGTTTGCAAAATATAAAATATATGACATATTGAACTGAGAAAAACAACAATATTGGAATATAAATATATTAAAAATAAAGGAAAATATCACTTACCGATTACGAATTGTTGTTAAAAGATAAATGTGTTATATGGTACTATATTGAAGGAGTTCTCTCACAATTACCTTAGTAAAATTATAAAATAATTTTTAAGAAAATAGACCTTAAAATCCATTAAGTTTTTGGGTGAGCCAAGAATGAATTTTTAAATTCCAACTTTAATTTCAACCAAAATAATTTTTTTTTTAATCTTTGCCTTCTATAGGGTAAAAATGCTAACTTATATATTTAAATTGTATCAACCAGGTTTTTTTTAAAAAAAGTCTGTTATTCCCTTAAATCTCTATATAATTATTTCACTTA
>CM035594.1:10833607-10958607 GCA_020423425.1 Chrysopa pallens | reverse complement strand
ACCCAGCCCAAAAAAATGGGTATCTGACCTTTGATGGCAGAAAAACCAGGCGGTCGGGGAAAATGATCACACTTTCCCTCTATGTGCTGTGGTCTCGATGAAATGGCAAAATCTGATGATCAATAAGAATAACAAAATAGAAAAAATTAGCTGATAAGCTAATTTAATACTCAGTAAAAGAAAAACAAGAAATATGCTTTTAAAGAAAATGTTAAATAGTTCAAGTTCCAGTATTCCAAAAACTTATTAAACCCCACCCAACACGTAAACCACACGAATTATCAAATACATTATTGAAATTGGCCAAATCTGAAAATAATTGTGTCTGATCTTTGAATTAAAAAATGTTTGAGGTTGCTGGTCTTAGAACGTATTATTACAAGGACGCTGTTTTAAGTTAGATTTTTTTCATAAAGTTTTATGTTGATAAATAATAAAAAAACGAAAGAAATACTTTTACTATTCAAATGACAATTATATACTATAAAAAATGTGGATAAATCCTAAAAGATCAGTATTATTTTTGTTATCCCAATATGTTCAACATGAAGACCGTCTTCAATTTTATTGCCGTAATAAAATGTATGCATTATAAGCGACCACATCAATATAATTTTGGAGCTATTTTAAATGTCAATATAGAGTTATCAAAGATTTGGGTTTTATAAGACAAATCTTATAGGCAACAGTACGTGTCACGATGTTTGGTCCCTTTGAAGGTCGAAACTATTTAATCAATTTTAACGAAATTTTTTACAGCGTTTGTAATTCGATCTGTCTTAAGAAAAGGAGGAGTTTCAAATTATATTTTTCCTCAAGGACCTGGAATGTTGAGAATGTATAAATAAATGACAATTAAATATGTTGTGTGATACAGGTGATTTTGGCATTGGGTGTGAAATGATTAGGGGTAATGAGAAATTATTTTCCCTATTTGTTTTTCATATAATGTACCAAAATATGAACTTTTATGCAAGCTCTAGTCTAATAATAAAATGTATATTTTCACTTTATAAACAACATATTCCTAATTCTCCAAAGTCTCACGCAAAAATAATAGTTCAAGAATTTTAACAAGCTACAGTTATTTATTATTTTAATTGAAGTGACTTCAGGAACATGAATCTAAAGTTACTTTTTTAAAATTTCAAATGAAGGTATATTTATTAATATCAGTCATTTCATGTCAGTCAGGAATAAAATTCTTCTGCGAGATCTAATGGAGCGTAATAACACTTGTCCGTCACAGTTCAGTTTTGGTAATTCAGTTTTACAATTTGACTGACGAAATTTTTGCTGTGTGTTAGTGTGGGAATACACAATTCATTAAAGGAACAAGACTATCGCGAATACTGAAACGTAACTGATCAGACATACGAAGAAGATGTGTTAATAGACTGGTCATTTCTGACTAAGTCTGACCGGTAACTGAACTGTGACTGAGCTGTGGCATGATATTTACTGTGGTCTACTATAGGCAGTTTATATTAAAACGAAATTTCTAATCAGTAACAAAAACAGTATTTTGTCATAACTATAATGTTCTAATCACATTTTGTCACTGAAACGCACCGATAAACACAAGTTTCTACTTTCAATCCAACACCTAATGCAAGGTAAAGGAATTCATAAGTTTATTAAAAAAAAACAGTGGTTCATATTCCTATTACACTGATTAAATATTTGAAAATAAATTGTATTCGTTTTTTTCCCATGTTGGCTAAAGTAAAAGGTATATAAACGTATGCATATATAACACCTCAGATAATGTAAGTATTACTTTGTATATCTGATAGATAAAGTCCCTTCGAGATACGAACTCATGAATAAACAATGTTATTCTGACACCGTACTTTTGTTGCATAATTGATAATCAAAAGATTCAAAGTTTTAAATAATTTTGTACATTATTTTTTTCGTATACTTTTTCTTGCAATTTTATAGCAACAAAATAAAATTACATTTTAAACCCTACATCGGAAGTTATATTTAATTTGAAAAGATTTTATATGGAAAAGAATTCTTAAGACTTTTTAAAAATATTCCGTTGTAAATTTGAATTTAAAGCGAGTACCCACGCGCAACTTTCGTTTGTAATGTAATACCGTATCGTAAATCTATACTGTTACGTGCTGCAAGACCAATGATTTGTGGGTGTTGCGATGTTACAAAGTTGCAATGTGTTGCACAGCGTTTTACTTGTTTGTCAAGCAAAGTACCTTCATTTTAAGTCTTTGTTTATGTTGATAAATTTAAATAAATTGAATTTTGTTTGGTTAGTATTTTGATTCCAATTTACCGACAATGAATATAACATCGTCGTATATCAACTTTTGCTACACGATGGTGTTATGCGTTACGTTCTCACAAATGTAGCTGTTACGCGTCAAAGTTGCATTACGGTGTTACGCTACACACAAATGTTGCACGTGTGTACACGACTTTAAATAATTTTATGTAAACACCTCGTCAAACTTTTACTGTGTTATATAGAGCAAAATTGCCTCAAGAACAGTCAAGATATTAAATTCGAAAATTTTCGATATTGTTGTGTATATGCATAAAAATGTAGACAAATCCATACAACATGATGTTTCAACACCCCAAAACACAACATTTCTCAAAATTTAATTCAATAGCAAGTTATACAGATTACTTTAAAAGTTGCAAGTCAAAAGCGAACCGTCTCTAGAACGATTCTGCCTCAAGAATGGGTATAAGTATAATCATCTAAAATAATACCACTTTAGACTATATGTGCTAGAAAATATGTTTTTTTTTTATTGTATTCTAAATAAATTAAGGGGCGTTGAATTTTTTAATAATTTATTTAGATGCAATATATAACAGAGTCAGCATCTTTATTTTTTTACACTTTCGTTTATTTGACCGTGACATTCAAAATATTAAAAATGAAAATTTAATTTAATAATATATTTTTTAAATTCACAAAGATTCCGCTCGTTTATGTTAACAAGCGAAAGTATAATATAAATTGAGTAGGCAATTAATATAATTTGAAAACTACCACACAGAATACTAATGGCATGAGTGGACAATAGTATAGCATAAACCGGTACTAGTTTAAAACAAAAATGATCATGGCCAATTATTCTAACTGTTTTAAAACAAAAAAAGTACAAGTTCGAAGAAATCGTAGACCAGGAAGAAATTCAATTTGTATGTAGATAAATTTTTGTAAGTATTGCAAATTTTTCCTGCTCGGAAAATTCAAAGTGGAGCATTCTCTTTCACAAATTTCTTCTCACGAAGCTACATTATTTGTTGATTTTATACTCAAGCTTAAAATTGATGAAAGTATATTGCAGTTGAATATGGAGTAACGTCCGAAACATGTCGCATAATTAGAATGCAATAAAGTAGTTAAGCAAAATAGTGTGTAAATTTATTTATTCACATAACATAATTATATTAACTTTTGTTTGAAGTTGTTAATGCGTAAAAAATAAATTAATAGTAAAATCACATTTTTTAAAAACAAGTTTTATTTAAATGCTCTAAAAAGAAGGAAAAAATAGTTTTAAACGCTAAAAAATATTGAAATTAGAAGAAAAATTTATTATACTTGACTGACGTGCACACTGGAGTGTATAAAAATGTATAACTTTTATACTTAATACAGCTTTTGTACTTAAACTAAGCTTTTAAGATAAAGAAAGCTTCATTTAAAACTAAGATATAATTAAAAACTTTATTAGATGATGTACTCAAATTTAAAATCGATCCTGAATTTTTTCCTAAACAGTCAAAATATAGCAATTTCTTCATAGTGCAAGAACTTTTGCAAGAATTTATTGATAGTCTTAAAAATTTCAGAGAAGATAATGATAAGCCTTTAAATATACTAAAGAAGATAAATAAACTATATAAGTGGCCAAAATCTGAATTCTGAGAAATAAATAAATTTCCCATTTCTAGGTGATCCGATTTTTATTTTGATAAATACATTCGACTTTTAAAGATTTATGTTTTTACGAAAATTTAAAGGTAAGGTGAAGTTAATTCGTTTAGTTGCTTAAAAATTAGTAATTCAGTGTTTATAGGCTTTTTAAAAATCTTCTACTTTTGTATGAAGCCTTTCTTCTCGTTCAAACTTAATTTAGCAGAAAATTTTTTTAAAAATCTCTTTTTCCTAAGTCTAACCAACCACTAATTTGTTATTTCGGAAAGTCAAGCCGGTTTTTTTTATTTCAGGATTTGGATCAATCCTTCCAAATTTTGGTGCCTGTAGTTAGCATTTAAGTCATAAAAATCTTTTAATTTACTTATTGTATTATGTATACTTTCCAATTTACACTATAGTCTCATACTGGACTATACTGGCAAAAACAGACAAAATTCTTTAAAATAAAAACCCACACATACATACATAGAGTCACACAAATTCATATTTTACTTATCTCAATTATTTGCAAAAGTTATTGTTATATAAATTTATATTATCATTACAATCGTAAATCTTTTTGTAAGCAAAATGTTTGTAGAAACAGAACTGTGTAGCGAGGGACACAGAGAGAGAGAGAGAGAGAGAGAGAGAGAGAGAGAGAGAGAGAGAGAGAGATCTATTTGTAGCATGTAAAATGTTATATTTATATGTAGAGTTTCATAATGCTTTAGAGCCGTTGTTCATTGAGTAGAAATATGACCCAGATCGTAGCCACCGATCATGTTATGTTCACTCTCTCGTCTTGTTCTACTGGAGTAGATATATTGTGACTAGTAGTAGTATCACAAGCTATAATATCTCCAGTACCTTTCCAGTAAAACATTGTGTGTCAGAAAAATGTTCCTTGAAAATTCATGAGTGTAAGAAGAATGAACTTTTCATGATTGAGATATACTTTTGGCCAATGCATATAGTTTAAAAATTATCGTTATCGATAAACATAAAGTAGATTTTAAGTTTTATAGCAATATCTAATAATATACAGACAACTTCATCCATTTGACTATTTAGACTGGAGGTTGTAGATTCGTGGTTGTTTGATTACATTGAAAAACGAAGTAATCGGCTCCATCAATAACATGATAACAACACAAATATCACTTTCTGCTAGAAGGCATCTTTGCCTTCAGGTGATGGAGTGTTCTAAAAAGAGGGTACACAGGACCAAAAAGTCTAGGGGCAAGGAACGCAGTTGCTTTTCTCCTGTTATTATACTCAAAATATGCTGACAAAATTGATTTCATTCGGTTGTCCAATAGATAATATTCATAAAAATTCTAATATATGTAAACTTAATCTAGCAGTGCTGTTTCATATGTTTTAAATAAAAATGTTGATATCATTAACCAACTTCAAAACTTACATCGAGAGCAGGATAACATAGACTTCACTACCTACCTTCGGAAAAACAAATGTTTCAAATCTATTTGGTAGTTTCTGAGATAAGCGCGATCGAACAAGCAATCTTTTGATTATTATAATAGTAAAGACGTTTGTACTAAAATTGAATCAGCACACTAATTAACCATTGAAAATTACAATGGTACTTTGAATATGACGCATGCGGCTAATAAAAAAAAACTGATCAACTTAAAACTATCAATAAAATAGCGAACAAATTATTACAAAAGTAGGTCAAAACTTCTGTTTATTAATATTTCAACATGGATTATCCAAAATTGAATTAATTTCACATAAGACTATATAAAATCACCTGTAACACAAAGTATGTAACATATATATATATATATTGAAATATTGAGGGAAGATGAGTAAATAACTCATACTAAAACATATAATACCTACCAAACCACCGCTGATTGTAGTAGGACAGAGAAATTTGGCAAATGTCCAAAATATATACTACACCAATGATGGTCAGTGGCGTGCCATTTACCAACAATACAATAGTATGTATAAAAATAGAGTGATTCGCAATCTGATCGGAAGTTACTAATTTCCTATCGAAAATCAATATTTAAAATTTTATTCAATCTTAACACGTATTGTATCTCCAAGTTTTAATATCTGTGGTAACTTCTTAGTTCGCGACAAATCAAATTGAATTTTTTCAAACAATAAATTTTGAAATTTCTCTGAACGCAATTAAGTTACAATTCTAATATGACTTGAACACTTTAAATAACAAAAGGACTAACTCCCTGCCTGAATCATAGCGTGATACTAACCTAAACACAAAATATTTGCCAAATAATGGTCCGCTTTTACAAAGAATAATCGAAACATTTTGTTTAAATTTCATAGACAAAAATGCTGCAAATAAATTGAGTTGGTTTTTTTTTTACGTAAATCACAGTTTTTGTATCTTTACTTGTAGCAATATTTAAAAAATGGCATCCTGGCAAATATTATTTGCATGTATTAAAGTATTATATATTGAATAAATTTCGATTTTTACTCTAATTTATCAGATCGAAAATTTTGTATTTTATAAATACAAAGTAGTCATCATCAGTATGAATTAGCAAATCGTAATCAATCTCAGGAGAAGAAGTTACTCGTTACTAATTTGGTGGCACATGCAGGAAATTGGGACAAAAAATCAAATAAATTTAAAATAAATTTTATTCGTTAAATACTCTTTGATTATATTTATTATGAGTTCTCTTTGATTATATTTATATTATTTACTGGTCTAACAGAATACACTTGGAGTTCGTATTATGCCTTTCACTTTGGCATACAATATGAATAAATATTTTACAGTACCTTTTATAATTATTAAGTCTCTAAACATTTCTTGAAAAATCATATCAAAATTTAATACAATTACTTACTTTATCAGAAAGTTTTTGTTTTTGTCTGAAAATCTTATCCAACAAAACTTATTATATATGGAGTAGGGTCTCTAAATATATGTGAAGGTCTATAAAAAAGAAAATTTATCAAAACTTGCTAATATTTTTACGATTGTATCGAACATGATTTTATTTGTATGATATGAGTTATCCAGTTCGGAAATAGAATTTGTTGAATATAACATGGAGTTTTTACGCCAAATTTCACATACAATCATTTATTTTCGAAATATTATTTCTATATTTATACATTTTAGTACTATATGTCTACATGTACCAGGTGTCAATGTACCTAGTTCTTTCAACGAGATATTCTAATTTTCAGAATTTGGTATTCGAGATTTCGAGAGGTATAAATATACAGGCTGTTTTTTTATTATTTGGCGTGTGCAAAAAAAAAAACATTGAAAATATTTTGAATCGAGTAAATTTTTTATCAAATTAATGTAATTATTTAAAATTCTCAAAAGGGAAGATGATGCTATTTTAGACATCAAAACTACGCTCAATACCAAAAAAACTTGGAAATTAAATTAAAATTGATTCAAAAACGAATTAGTTATAAGCTCTTAAAGATTATTTTCCTTTTTTTTTGTAATAAAAGTTTTATGATTGATTCTACGATAAGCGGTCATTTTTTTAAAATCCCACAGCAAAATTAATGTAATTTATATAATAACATTTTTATTCACAAATATACTCATTTGTGCATACTGACATATCTTAAATTCTGAAGGAAAGTATTTATAAATGTATATAAGTGCCATGGACTTCGATAGGACCTGTTACCACAGAATTTATGTACATCTCCTTCTTTGTTTAATTAAGAATTTTGACCGTCCATTTTTTGACTATTTTTTAAGATTTTTAAAGAACAACTTCTAATTCATGTTCGTGAAATAAAAACGCTTCAATTAAAAATTTTTTCATCTTTCCTTTTTTTAAGGAGGGTTTCGATAATTAAATGCTGGTCAACTTCATTTTTTTAATTCGAATTTTTGGTATTGCGAATTCGGATTAAATGAAAAAAAGTTAACGCCTATAAAAAAAACTTCAAGAAAACATTCAGAATAATCTTTAAAAACGTCGAACAAAAACTAAACAAAAATATTCGCCGTATATAATTTATTACCGAAATGATTAGATGTCGAAAAGGTTCCAAACGTTGACCTTACTACAATGCATTGGTAAATCAAAATAAAACTAAAATATTCAAAAGAGATATGCATTTTTAAAGAATTTCATAACAATAAAAGCACACGGTATAAAAACTAAACCATTTTAATTGTTTTACCCTATATAAAAAGGGTAAAATCTGTATAAGGCTACAAGGATACTGTGAATGGAGATATACTATTTATTTCTATTTAGTCTTCGTCTATTTATTCGGTATTTATATCAAAATTATGCACTATGTTTAATTTTAATTAATTTTATAGTATGATAGCGTATATAAATTATTAATATTATCATAAAAATGGTATTCGGGTGTTCAGTTCATTCAACTGCTTAATTTAATTTTAGTATAATACCGAGCGATGCATTACGACTATAGGGATAGTTTTATAGGCTGGTTTTTAAATCTTTTTTTCTTGATTTTCTTAAGGAGTCAATAAAATAAAAATATAAATATATAACATGTCTGGTATTAAGATCCAAATTTTCTACATTCTTAACATTTGGCACAAAAAAGGGACTATTTTTGACTAAAATTAGAAATATTTCTTAAAATAAAAGTGGATATGCATGTCTAATAGTGTTGAAACAGAGTTGAAACTAGGTTACGGTTAATGTTTGGGTGCCTTGAATTTCAAGGCAAAAAAATATTAAAAATTTTGAATCAATTTAATTTAAATTTTATGCCTAAATAAAAACATTATATCAATATAATTTATAATTAGAACAGGATTTCCAATGTTCCATTTATAATAATATCCATAATTATGAAAAACACAGTAATATTTAACCATATTCGATAACGGATGTATTAAGCATGTCAAATGTTATCCTCCATTTTATTTCTTTAATTATTAAAAACACAATTTTCAACTATACCAGAACACAATTTTGCGTTTAACAAAAAAAAATTTTAATATAATCCATTGCAATTAATCTTTAAAAAATCAAAAGGTTATAATTTTTATCACTTTAATATATAATGCCATATCCACCTGGGTCAATACCTTAACGATTTGTCACGAATATCTCAAAAGTCGTTCATTTTATGAAAAAGAAAAAAAAAGCTTTGAAAAAGTTGGAAAGTTTGATCTATATTTCAATGGATGTAATATTTAGAATTCTAGCTCGGTGAACGTGAATCCAACATTGAAATCTATCAAATACAGATCGACTTCTAAATAATATCCTAATTGCACTCGACTAATAACAGAACATAATGGTTAAGACGTTAAACAATAAACATAATATGAACAGTTAAACATTATTTTCTAGCATAGTTCTCAAACAACAACAACAATATACAATTTTACTTTACAACATTCATGCAGCAAGGATATTGTGGAAGACTTTTATACGCATATGTGGATATAATTTTATGATCATATATACAAACATAAATGGAATAGAACGAACATGTTATAAGTTGGAAAATCATCTCTTAACAGTATCATGTAAAAAACTTATTTACACTATGTTTCAAGTATACATGGAACATTTGTTTGTATACGAAAGCTAACGCGAAACCATCACATGAAAAAACAGGACTAAATATTATCATTTATATATATAGTCCAGTAAATGAACAGAGAAAAAGCCTGGAAATTTTTTCGAATAGCTAAGATTAACTTGAAAATTAAATATTTTATGTAGAATATAAAAACCTAAAGAAACTGATAGGTTCCGATTTCATTCCCGTTATAGCTGGTTGAAGAAAATCATATTTTTGTCGGTAACAAAATTTTAAGTATTTTCAAATTACTAAGAAATTGTGAAACGTGGTTTTTTCGACGAAAAATGGACATTTGAAATCACTATATAATAGTATTGACTTTTCGATATATGCTACAATAACACACTTCGCTTAGAATCCTTCTGTGGGCTGAATGGAGTGTTTAATTCCCGGTGGACTAAATGGACTACGAGATTGTGAGCTTCAATTTCGTCGCGGTAATTTGATAATTATAATAAACAGGCGATTCAATGACTAGGCTGTATTTGCATAGATAAGGACGAAGTAATCGACTATGCTTGTGAAGGCTTTCTGCACTTTCCTTATCACCAGAGGGTGGCATAATTCTTTAATTTAAATATGAGACCGTTTTATATTTCCCGATTTTGCATTAAATAATATTGTTTGAGAATTTTACCAAAGTTGATATTACTAAATTTTTTAGGCCTTTTTTTGAATATTAATACATTTCTCATGTCCTTAAGAACTACCAAGAGAGTATATATTGAAAAATTCCTAATTTAGTGTTTTAAATGTCATAATCTTTAACTCATCAACATAAATCTGAACTTCACATATATTGACACTCCGAGCTACAATTTTCTACATGTTAATCTAGATTTTTATTATTCAAATATATTACGAGCTTTGCAACATCATGACAAAATATAAATACAATTTAATTGAAATAACAATTAATATACATTCATTCCTCTGTTGTATTGGTACATATATACTGCTATAAGCATGTCGGTGCTTAACGCGCACAGCACATGGCTGCTACGCATGCGGTATCCATGTGCATGTCGATAACGCGATAAGATTTTTTCGATCCAAAAAGTACACAACGCAGCTAAAGAAGTTTTCACTTCAATAACCTTTGACATACGGAAATGTATCCATATCAAATAAAATAAGAACCCTATATACAAGAAGTGAAGAATAAATAGTACCCCTTTAATAAAAATTATGTTCTGTAACATTTGGTATACAATGTTCTACACTTGATCTTATACATGTTAGACCTTGACGATATGTGTAAAATGATTATGGTTAGATAGATAACTGACTTAGTTTATAAAATACAGTTATTTCTCTTTACATGTTATAAACAATTGAACTAGACACAGACACAACAGTCATGTTTGTTGTTACAATCTGTAGTAATGTTTTATAAAATTATTATTGTTCTGACAGACAAACTCTTTGTAGTTAAAAAAAAAAAAAATTATATAGCTTTATCCTGTTATGTTCTATCTATTGTCATTTTATTTTTTCCTATATTTTGAAAAGATGGTATGGTTTTTCAACAAAGTGAGAAATTTACTGGCAGAGAAGTATGTCACTCAAAAAAAAAGTGATGAAACAACTAAAAGTGTGAAATGTTTCCATACCCGACATATGATTGAATATCATTTTTTTATCTATTTAGAACCATTAACATTTACAAAATACATTAAATAAATAGTCGATGCAGGTATGAAAAGGTTTATAATTATACACAGTTATAGTCTTGCATAGTTAAATTGTGAAAAAATGTTTCAAGTAAAAGTTGTTTGTATTAGACCTAATTGACCGATGTTGTTCATTCATGAACTTAAACTCATTTTTTAGGTCTACAATACGACATATCAAAATTCCAGACGGCTAAATCTATTCTTTTTTTAGTTATCTTGATGACGGGCAGACAGATAGACTTAAAGACGAACAGGCGAGCAAGCTGGCAGACTAACGAAAGTAGTCTAATAAAATATGAACACCCATACCATTCTACAAAATTTAATATACGCATATATACCATATATGCCGCGTTAAAAAATAAATACTCATCCGAAACTCATTAACTACAAAAATGAAATGAGTAAGTATGTCATAATTAGCAAGACATTTAAAAAAATAGCATATCACAAAATAATAATTCGTTAAAAAAAATCTCTCTAATGTTAATATAGTATATAAGAATTGAGTGTCACACATCGTGAAAACTGCTTCCAAACATACTTATTTACATTTATTTGAGTATCATTATTCGAATTGCTTATAACTATTAACATTTATGAAATACATAAAATACTTTCATAGAAATATATACAAAATCTATGACATTGTAAGCATTTAATTGTCGTTTTTTGTAAAAAATTGCATGAGTAATTATTGTTAATTTCAAATTAAAAAAAAATTATTCATTTAAAGTTATTCATTTAATAAATATTTATAAATTTGTTAATTCATATCCACAAACTTATATATCATTTGATTGTTTTACATGTCCATAGCGACGAAAGTCAACGATTTAAATCACGATGTCCTTATAGAAGTGTTTTCCTTTAAATTAGCAATTCAATAATAAATACAATCTTAGTTTTCACAGGAAAATTAGTGGGTTATGTTTCGTTTTTTATTTTATCAAGAAGTTTATAAATGAAATTTAACATCTGATCTGATGGGCCACTCTTTATATATGCAATGTTTATTTATCCAAGTTTTTTTTTTTTTTTTTTTAACATTTAGTTGAAAGATAAAAATGTAAAAATGACATAATTAAAATTTATAAAACATAACGAGCTGAAAAATAAAAATCAAATGTACATTTTTAATGTCTGTAACGTTTGTTTTGCTTTTTATTTTTGGAGTGTCAATAATAAACTGTTAAAATATTTAAATAACTATTTGTAGTAGGTAAATTTTTTATGTTAATTCATCCAATTTTTTATTACTCGATCGTACCCGGTGCTTTTTTCGTCAGAAGAAGTACCCTCAATAAAAATGTTCTGTGCTTTCAGATCTCACAAGAGAGTCAAGAAAAATCTTTGAGTTTGTTTCTGCCGCCAATCTGCCTAAAAGTCTAATAGTCAAAAGTTTCGCTTCGCTTGTAAAGTAAGAATGATATTTTGCCATATTTTAGACCTAATGGCTTGATTTGGCACGCCAGTTAAATATCTGGGGAATATTGTATCAGAAATGGTATCACAGGAATGTCAGTTTTTAACTGCTCTGATCAGTGACTCCCAAAAGGTCATGCATATAAGCAATCGCATGTTGTTGTATAACTTTAAATATTGGTTTTGGTACGGTGTTTACATAGCGTTATGGATAGGGTTGTATAAAATTAATATCAGTTATCTATCTACACAAACATCTTTATATTATTAACACAAAAACTGCTTTTCTTAATATTTTTGTAATCTCCAAAATCTTGAAAAATAATCCCACCATCGATTTTTCCATAAATTTGAATTCTCTAGAAATTAATTAAACAGAAATACAACATCCTGGAGATTCATTAATATAAATGTGGAAAAATAGTTTTTAATGCTCAGTAAAACATAACTTCTAAAATATGGAATAGAACAACTTTTACCTCTGTAAAAATTTGGATAAAAATATTTTCTCTTACACGAAACCAATTTAATTATCAACCTCGCCATAATTTAAAATTGACAGATATCTGTTTATATTTATTATTGTAATATATTAAACGAATGTTTTTATAAAAAATTTTAAAAAGCGACTTTATTTTTGCTCTCAACAGAGAGTATATAGAAACAAATATATATATGATTTCAAATTCATATGAAGTAAATTACTTGATCCAAATTTATAGGAAAAATTTTACAATTTTAAATAGCAATATTTAAAGTATTTTTATTTTTAACAATAGTGAAATACACTAAATACATTACAGTTATGGATTGTGTATTATATAATGTATTAATGTTTAAAACTTTTTTCAAAAACATTAATTGGTAAGATGCAATAAAAAAAAATTGCTATTTTACTCATCAAACTGTGAAACTAGACTCAATACGAAACAAAATTCAAATTGATTCAAAAACGAATAAGTTATAAGCTCTTAAAAATTGTTTTCTATCTCTTGCAATAAAAGTTTTATAGCTGAGTCTACGTTAAGCGGTCATTTTCTATAGAAAAATCACATTACAAAATTATAATATAAATTATATAACATTTTTATTCACAATCCTTACTCATTTGTGCATACTTACATTATTGATCTTAAATTTGGAAGGGAAGTGTATATAAGTGCCATGGGCATCGATAGGACCCTTGTGTTTAATATTACGTCATTAGACATATCTAGATTCCTCTATCTAGATATTCCTGTTTAGACTAGATTTAATATACTCTCATGTATTTCATATTAAAATATACCCAAAAACTCTGTACCTCTGAATAAACCTTTTTGTTTAAATATTTCAAGTACTTTTTTCTAAATAGATAAAACCTAATACCGCCCATTTTTTTTTTTATTTATTCTTCAATGAATAGGAATAAGTTTTATTATGACAATGATGATATAACCTCAACATTATAGAAAACCATTTGTCATTTTATTATAAAATCGCTTTATAAACTATAAACATCTCCTTGGCATGATATTGTATAAATAATTAAACATTGTTTTATCACAATGTTTTTGTCAGTTTTTTTTTTTTTTTTTTTTTTTGTATGTAATTAATCATTTATTTTAATTTTATAATTCTGTGTGTGCTTGATATTTTCTATTAAAATGTTTTGAATTCATTTATATTGTGTGCATTTTATCATTTTTTGTTTCGAGTTTTTTGACACTCGAGGATTATTAAAATGGAAATATATACTGCTCTTAAATTTTAATACTTCAATGATTATTTTTAATGATGAATTTTAACAAAAAACTGATAGTAGAAAACAAAAATAACATTTATTCTGCGAGTCAAAACTACCCTAAAACAGATATTTCATCCAAATTCGGAAAGAAAAAATATTTTTGATTTAATCGATTTTTTCAAAGGGATTTTTTCAACCCCTTAAAAAATTGCTAAAATTAGAAAAAAATTTCTAACTGTGATCATAAGGGTAGTTTGACCCATAAATTTCATAATAAATAATTTCTATTAAATGATTTTGGATGCGCAGTTTTTGAAATATCATTAAAAATCCTATCCAGAGGCCGATTTATCGGATGTATTTCATGCAATATCTCAGAAACTAGTCGACCGGCCGTAAAATAAATGTTATTTTTTGAATTTTTTTAGGTCTTAATTATCCTAAAAAAAAAACCCATTAACAGCAAAAAAAATTTGAGATTTTCAAAGGTTTTTTTATGGTCAATCGCAATTAGTTCACCATTTGAAGCCTAATTAAGATTCTAGATACACAAAATCTTATCAAATTTTCAGAAAATATAGAGAGAAAGAATGTTCTTTGTCTACTTTAAGGTTGATAAGCGACCCTCAGAAATCTGAGCCTTAGAAACCTGATCTGAGTTTTCATGAAAACTCAAAATTTCTAACCTGACTTTCCAGCAATTAAACTTTTGTGAATATAGGAACAGTTTTCAATATTTCTATAGTTGAACATCTTTCTATATACAACTTATTTTTCGAGGTTTATACATTAAAAAGTTAAAAAATCACCACAAACAAGTTCAAACTATCGTAATTACTGTTGGAATTAATACAGCCAAATTATCAGGTTTATAGAAATAAATATACACAGCTTAAGTAAATAGAAGCAACTAAAATGTTCATTTAGAAAAAATAGTTACGACATTCAAAAAGTAGTACATAAATTTTCTATTCATAAATTCAATGTAAAGTTAAACTTTAACATTGTGTTTTAGTTGAATCGACTATGTTTTGTAAAAGTATGAAATACTTGAAAGTTTTTCATTCAATATGTAAAACAGCCAATGAAAGTCGTAAGCATTTTCACTAACTTTCGACATCAATGTAATACACTGGCTGTCAGAATGCCATTATTATAATATCCATTAACCATCATCGTTTTAAAAGTTCTTATAAACTTCTTCAAAATGTACCTATTTGAACAAATTGTTATTTTAAATCTTAACGAATATACAGTCTATTTTAGTCTTCAAATACGATTAAAATAGACTGAATCTCCAGAATAAGGTAGCATGGTTTATATATAGAGTTTTACATTGGGGACATTTTTATCTATTAATAAAACGCAGAAAAATTTGAGATTTTGATATCAAATTTATTCCGGATGTAATTCAAGCATTACATTTTATAAATTAAATTCGATTTCGGCCATACAACCACCACGAGCCCGTTTACAGCGGTTTTCAGTCTAAATATACATAAGGATTTTCCGTCATTTTGCAGCTAATCTTATTTCCTTCATAACTTTAATAAGTTGGAAGGCTGCTACCATGTTTTTAAGAGTACGTTAGTTAATAGCTGTTCACTATATACTTCTGGTTTACCGTTGGGCATGATTGGTATTCATTACTTTACGCTTAAAAATCGAAGCTGTTATTTATTTAACTTGGTTAAATGGTACTTTAAATGTTTAAAATAAAGTAATGTTAAAAAAAAAATTGATATTTCGATTATAAAGTGTGCGTAAGGAAGAAAAATTTTAAAATAATTTTTGTACATTTTTATCCAAACATTTTTTAATTTTTAAATACACACTATTTGGCTGCCTGTTCAAATTATCACTGGTGGACAAAATACGCGTAAGGTAAATGCTCTTCAACTGGATAGTTTAATGGAAAATACTTTAAGTTCACTTTTGGGCATGGTACACTGTTGGACAGTTTACTCTACTGAAATTTGTATCCAACACAATGTAGAATTAAACACAAAGGGTTTCTTAAAATTTATGAAAATCAGTATTCTTTCATGATTAAGATCTTTTAATATAGGTAATATTTATGACTGAAGCTAAAATCACAATGAACAAAGTCTTATATCTATATTCATAAACTCATAAAGAATGATCAACGTTCATTTAAATCCATAAAGAAATAAATTTAAACACGAAAATATGTGTGAATAATAAATATCTTATAAATCTTTTTTCAATAATAATAAATCAATCAAATCGAATTGATATTGAACAGAATACAATGACAACATCTCCAACAAGCATACTACACTACACAACTGTCTACGACGATTCAAATACAAATTTAATTGAATTGTAAATGCACAACCAAGCCAAGCAAGCATACCAAACCAAACATAATGTATTTTATAAATGCACAAGTTATTAGCTGCTAGAGTTTTGTTTTCACAAAAATCAATAATTCAAAAGACATTTATTATTATAAAATAGAGTATGGTTCATTTTATTTTCTGTAGTTAAATTAATACAAAATATTGGATGATAAAAAAAAACAAACATACACTGTCAATAATGGACTCAACCTTCGTCGTAATGTATATTGTCCACTAAATATGTAGCTTTATGTCCGGTATGACTTCAACTAATAAGTTGCAATTTATCCATGAGATAAAAAAATGCATTTTCTAGATAAAATTTTCTATAGCATTAAGGGTTACACGCAGTAAAAAGGCCGAAAAAGACGATTTTTATAAATTTTTTGTTAAAACGTATTTGATTTTACAAAAATCAAAAGCATTCATAGATATTGAACGTAGGAAGAAATATCGAAACTTTTAAATTTTGTCAAAATGGCGTCTTTGTGAAAAGAAAATAAAATTTTTAACCAAATTTGCCACGGAAAATTAAAAAAAAAATAGAAATATTAATCCGAAAACTTAATATCTGAAGAATGTAGCTGAGAAGGTTGAGTTAAAATTTTAAACAAATCGGTAATGTCGTTATTTTTGAAATCCGACTTGTTAAACATAATTTTTAGAAAAACGCATTTTTCTGTACCCCGACTATTTTCAGTGCAAGAAATCTATACAAATACGCATGTATATATCTCGGAAACTTCTTATCGTATTAATTAGAAATTTTCAAGTAATATTATCAGTTACATATTTCGAAAATGTCTTAAGCTTATGAATGTAACTTTATATTTCGCGATTTCCAAATCATTGATTTAAAACTACATCATGCAACAACAAAATTTTATCAATATCGGATGAATGGTTTACAATATATTATCTGTATCTCTGAAACGGCTAGACCGATGGAGTTAGAATTTTGAATCTAAAGCCTTCTTCAGTTCGTTAGCTTTCAGTATAATTTAAAATATACGATATTTTTGCTATCCGTAATTGTCTACCCTGTATAAAATCTTCGTAGTCGTATTTCAAACATCTGTGAATTGCCATCGTTAATTCTAATTTAAATTGCATTTAGTATATGACAAATATATTGTATTATATTTTCCTATATACTCCAGGTTGCCTTTTTATAGATACTACAATAGAAATTCTATAATAAATTTATAGTTTTTCCCCTAAATACCATGGACGAATGGGGATATACAAAGAAATAATTTGTTTTGTATATAAATTTACAGGATATACCTGTTTATTTATAAAAATAACAATTTTTTCAGATTATTTTAGGAGCTTAATCAGTTTTTGTGTATCATAAAAAGAATTTTACTTTGGATTTTGTGTAAAAGCTCAGAAGCTAATGTGTAATTTTTTGAAAATCAGTTTTTATGAAAAATTTTCCAAAAAAAATTTTTTACTGAAACTCCCGCATTTTGAAAATTTGGCTTTTAATATTGAAGAAACAGTGCCAATATTTATATAAAGTACAAATTTTATAAAATATATGTATTTTGATCTCTGTCAGGCTAGCAGAGCAAGATATTCAAAATTGAATTTTAATGTACACAAAATTGGGTGCTTTTAAGGTGCTTTTATGATGTGCCTTCAATAAATCAGTTTAATCAAAATTCCCAAATAAACCCGTGTAACTAGTTGTACGGATTTTTTTAGTAAATTTAATTAAATTGATATATTGAAAGCAAACTATAAAAGCATGTAATTCTGGTTATTATATTATCAAAGTTATTTTGTCAGCGTAATATCATGGCAGCAGTCAGTTTATCCTAATGACACAATTTTCGCAATCAAACGTTTAAGCACCTAATTTAATTTTGCAACACTTACAAAACACCTTTTTGAGCATACATGAATTCAATTTTTAATACTTTATTCTGCTAGCTTAATAATACTACCATCAATATTATTTATGAAATAAAAGAATATCACATTTTGAATAATAATATGTTTTGGTTTATGATGTGCGAAAATGTAGAACGAAATGTTCAGAGTTGAAATAAGGTGAGAATTGTGGTTATTGCGTTATAAAATCCATAAACTACAATAAAAACCATTACTTGGCTGTAATTTATAAGAAGTTATCACGATAAGAGGACTCCTATTACAAAGTCTGTACGCATTCCAAACCACAAGTAGAACTAAAAATTTAATAAATAGTTACAGTACTTAAACATGAAAGTTTTTTCTATATTCGAAGTTTCGAAGTTTTTTTTCTAAACACACTGTATTACCATGTGTGTAAATCGGTTTTCTAAATAATTTATAGTGCTTGCATTTTAATTAAATGGTACAATAGAATTTCTATTGTGTTGGCAAATACACAAATTCTCCTCTAAATCGATTAATTTTTAAAAATGCACAATACGATTAACACATTTTATTCGAGAAAATGAACAATGCAAAACTTATTTTCTAGAATAAAAACTAATTTTGTTTTAGTGTCTATAACTTTTATATCTGAATTTGAAGTATGTTTTAATTTAAATTTTATATAGATAATAGAAGACACCGAAAAATATTAATAGTTCAAATAGCCGTCATATGGTTCCGTATCAATATTTAAAATATTTGTAGTCATTATTATTACTGAAATACACTAAATACTTAGTCCATATAGCTATGAAGTGTTACAACAAAATGATGTGTATTATGTAATTCCAATAATTATTCGTTGAATGTGAACTGTGGCAAATTTGAACCATCGTCGCAACAGGCCCCTCAGGATCAAATCACTGCAGTGAGGTATCGTTACAAGGCCATAATATAACGGAAGTATAACTTGTAAGATATTTTACATGGTCGGCTTGAGTATTAAACTGGGGCCAAAACGATGTAGGCTCGAAGGCAGTTTTGATTGTTAAATGTTCAAATGATTTTGCATTTCCTGAGGAACCTATTACACGTATATATATTATATATATATTGAAAATACAAAAAGAACCATTGAAGAAAATGGTGGTTTCGGCTCGTAAAGAACACTTACATCTTTATAATAGACAAATATTCTGGTTTTAAATACCTATTAGGTTTATCTTATTATTGTTTTCTTTTACAGCTCATTATAAATTTTACTATGTTGATTTTATGCTAAATAAACTTACAAACAAGAAAACACAATAAGTATGAACTTATTATAATACGGAGTGAACCGGGTGTTTAGAATGATTATCGATAGCTGTTAGAATCACACTCCTATATGTATATTTCCGACAAGCAGTTGATTTAAATTACGTGTAATATTGCATTTCTTTCAACTTTCGAGGAAAATACTTATCCAAAAATTTTGAAATTTGCAATGCACCGTATAGACATGAAAATGTAGGGCTTCGTCGAAGTATTATGCTTGGAAAACCATTTCTGATAATGAAATCAAATTTTAATTTTGAAAATCTAATTTTAATTTTGCCCTCCGTTTTCATGACAATATCACGCATACCTAATTTTATAATATTTGCATTTTTTTATAACAATTGTATGTTTTTTGTGCGCGATAATTGAAAGAAATACACTGCATATGCACGGCGCTAATTATATTCTCAGTAAATCTGAGCATTTAATATTATATAAAAGTACCTACTAATATTAAATGCTCAGATGTACTGAGAGATTTACTTATTGTCAATGGATCATCCTGTATATTTTCTGAAATTTTCGAAAATCTATTAAAATGTGGTTTAAAACTCTCTGAATAATAATAATAATAATAATATTTGGTTGATAAATGTAACAACATATTGTACCTACAGTTAGTTTTCTTATAATTAAACTCAATAACCTACTAACCTAGTTTTCAGATCAATGATATCGTTATAGGATTGTTATTTTATGTAGTCGTATGTTATATTATTTGTAAGTACTCGTATAGTGTCGAAAAATATTGTTCGAGTTTACCGGATGTTGAAAAAAGTCCAGAACCTGAGACACTATGATGGATAGCGATTTTAGTTTTTTATATTGGGATTATCTACTTAGATTAATGTCATCGAGTTTGGAAAAGTCCTCTGATTAGTTTTCAAATTAACTAGTAGCTCATTTGACCTTGAAGTTTTCAAGGATGTAAAAAGTCTAGAACCGGTGAAGCTATGATGGATAGTGGTTTTATTTATTTATTTTTGGTTCTGCCTACCTAGATTAACGTCACCAGGTTTGGTCAAAAATCTTCTTGTTAATTTTCAAACCAGTTAGTTCCATATTTAACTATGAAGATTGCTTAATGAGTTCCTTTTTGGCAAAATAGTTACACTTTAATTCGGTCTCGAATTTTGTTATATTATGGAGTCTAGTTTCATATTCTATTACAAAAAAACGAATCCCAAAACTCCTCTATTGAAACATAAAATGAGAACTCTACAGTATAGACAATATCTAATGCAATAAACATTGTATTCCTTTAATTTTCGATCAAAAATAACTAAAAAAATAACTATCAAATTGTCATAAAATTCGGTATGTAAAATCTTGACATGAAAATGGGCGTATCGGAATATTCTTTTTTATTTTTTTACTCTTAAAATCAACTTTTTCTCAAATAGTTTCTCAAACAGTTCTCAAATCAGATAAAATTGATCATAAAGGTGATTTAAATCATTCATTCAATTAAAAGCAGTTATATCACCTTATAAAACATTAAATTCAAATCAAGCATTGTTTAAAAAGTTTTATCTATCCAAAACATATCGATCTCAGATCAAAGTTTATCCAAATTATTGATCAAGTTATTCCTTTCAATTTCCCTCTTAAGTAAAGCTCAATTCATTTCCAAAGTAGTTGTATTTAGACTGATTATGGTACAAATTTTTTTAACATCCGGTATTTATAAAACCATACTAAATATTTCACTATATAAGTATTTTAAATATTAAAATTATGTCAAAAGCAGTTATAAATTATTATTTTAAAATTTGCTTTTGTACCTCAATCATAATAATTTTGGAATTCGAGACAGCTTGTGGTGTATATATATAAAGGCACTTCTTACACGTTAACAAATTTCATACTTAAACGCACAATTTTGGCATTTGTATAAAAAAAAAATTAAAATTATGCATCTTTTTCAATTCATTTTGATGAAAAATTTTCAGGGTATTTCGAAAGATGCGCCAAGAACTTTCTCATTAGAAAGTTATGCCATACTCCGAGAAGTATTGCGCGAATATCAATACATATTATATATTGAAATGCATTATAATTAAAGCGTTAATTACCTATATTTAAGCTGAATTTCGGTCGAATTTAAACAGTTTAAATACAGATGTTTTGTATATTTAAACTTCTGTTATAAATTAAAAGTTGGTCATGGATCCAAAAATTGATGTTTACTGCATTCGTTTTCTGAGAGTAGTGGCGTCAGTAAAGAGTATAATTTTACCTAATATCCAAATTTTAACTCTAATTTATAACTTATTGGTGAAGCCGAGTGCCGGATATCTATTTAAGTAAATATAAACGGTAGTGAATATTTCACATAAATGACGATATATCATGAACTATGCATCGGAATTGGATGAAGTTCTGTACGTACACAGAAGTGGAAAGAATCCAAAAATATTATTTAAATTCAAAAAATAATATAAATGTTGAAAAATAAAATTATTTTATTTCACATCCTATCGTAATTCATTCGTTGTAGAGCGAGCTATTTAAGTGAGCATATTCGTCCATTACAAGGAAATATTGTGTCCATTATTGTCAGTGTATTTTAATCTACGCTAATATAAATTTCCTAATGTTTAAAAACTGTACCCGGTATATTTGCAACAACTTTAATATGATAATATAATTAGGTTGCTGTTTTTTTTTATCATAGAAAGATATCAACTCATAAATTAATTAAAACAGAAGACTAAAAAAATGGTAGAAAATTAATTATCATCTAAGAGAATAGTTTTACTTCATTTTATGCAGCAAGCTCATTAAAAAAAATGATGATTTATGATGATGTTCTGTTGGATGATAAAAATAATATCTCTAATTGTATAAAAACAACTCCATATAGTGACATAATTTTTATACATTTATAGAACTTTACAATTTACTTTAAGCATGGGACATTAAAACAAAGTGAAGATAACAACTAACAGGGTTAAATTTTTAGATACACGTTAGCATTCACAAAAATACTGTAGAATGCAGTCCATACAGTTATAAATTAATATATAATAATATATATTGTATGTTATTATATGTTTCTAATATATAATCGGAAATTGTGACGAATCTGAACATTTTACGAAAAAATGTTTCAATTAGAAATTGTTCGGTATGAAACAACAAACATGTATTTTATTTGACATTAGAAACATTTTTTTTTTTTTTGGTACTAATAAGATAAAGTGATTGCAAACTCACTGATATATAAAGTAGCATATTTCACAAATAATCATAAAAACACAGTTAAATGGTGGTTGGATAGTTATTTTAGGATTTCGTACTTCAAATAGAATCAAGTTTATAATGATAAGTTCGAATATAATTAAAAAAAATAAAAAATTTATAAAGCTCTTACAAATTGACTCTAAAATATTCACTGTGTATTAAATGAAAAATTATTTTGAATTATTGGTCTAAATCACATTGTTTGAATGAATTATATAAATAGAAATACTTGTAAATCATTCTATTTAAAATAAAATCCATTTTTTACTCTAAATCACAACTATACACAGCCATAAATAAAAAAAACAATTTTTTAAACTTTATATCACAGATTTTTACTAATTAAAAATGCTAATAAGTGATTAACAATCAATTGTTAATCCTAAAACAAAATTAGACACAGTCATTAAAAAAATCAAAAGCCCCCTGAAGGTGAAAAAAAATCAATAAATAACACAAATCTGTAATGCTCTTACAATTCAACTATAAAATATTGAATGAAAAATTACGTTTATTTAAATATCTTAATCGCGCTTTTTTAATGTACCATAAAAATTTAATTACTAATTAGTCGGTTAGACTAAATAAATATTCATTTTTAACGCTAATTCGAAATTCGGTATTGATCTTACAGCGAAAGTTAGACCATCGAAATAATAATATTACGTTAGTTGGACGTACACGGAGTAATTATCCACGTACCTATTGTACTTGCCGCAGTGACACAACCGCCTCTTGTAAGCTCGATCCGACGATAAAGCATTTTGAGACAGACATCACGCGAAATACAAAATAGAGAGGAAATAGTTGGTTATCATCTATGGTAAAATCTTGTACGTTTTAAAAATAAATAATAACTATAAGTGATCAATTATTTCACACTAAAAACATAAACACGTGTTTAGTCTTCATTTAGTTTTTTTGAATTTCTCATATCATGCTTGCATGCATACGAAGGTCAATAGGAAAATACCACTTATAGTAGTCCTTGAACTGTAGTGTACACGAGGAAATTTGTAGATGCATAATTATGAAAATGAATGTTTTACGTCTTTTTCAACCTGTTAACTAATCCAGTGCAATTAATTATAATAAATGCAAAATAACAATCTAGTTATAGTGAATGGCTTTTAATGAATATATTTTTTTTTAATTTCTAATTTCACGTTCTAAAAATTGAAAATTACTAAATATTCAGAATAACTCGAAATATTTACCTTAGCTGTTATTGAAAAACTGAAGCTTGTATAAAACAATCACAAAAAAAGTTTCACATTAATAGTTTTTTATCCACCAAATTCTATTTACCATTAATTTGTAATACGAACTATATTTGAATTATAATATGAATTATATTTGAAGAAGTTACATAAAGCAGTTATTGCAATTTCAAATTCTTATTCAGTTGTAACAACGGCTCAATGGTCTAGGGGTATGATTCTCGCTTTGGGTGCGAGAGGTCCCGGGTTCAAATCCCGGTTGAGCCCTATTTTTTTACAATTTTCAACCTCATAACACATACCAATGCATACATTGTAAATTATATTTAAAGAAAGTACGTTATCCAGATGTTTGTGTTTTTAATTCTTATTTTTTATTAACATCATCAGGTCAATGGTGTAAGAATATGATTCTCGATTTGGGTGTCAGAGGTCCCGGTTTAGCCTATATGATTTGTATACAGTTTTTAACATATATTTAAAGTAAGTCCAATAACCATCTGCTGACATTTTTTACTGTTGGTAAATAAATCACATGAATTTAATGGCCATGGGATATTCAATTTACTTTGGGTATGAGAAGACTGGAATTCAAATTCCTGTTATCATTATTGGGATGAATTTTATTCTATATACTTTAAATTAATAGCGATAAAGCAGATCCACGTTTATTAGGTAATAACTAAACAATTTTAATCTTTCTACTACTAAATATTAGTTTTAATTTTTGTATTTTCGTGTTGAAATTATTAAATTACTATCAGATATTTCATAAATAATTAAATTTTAAAATTTCTTACATGTGAATGACATTGACAAGTGGTTTTCATTACCCGAATATAACTTCAACCGATTAATTATAAAGGTATTTTAAACCCTGCTTGAAACAGGAAACCCTTTTTAAACCCCTTTCAAAAAGAAAAAAAAAATGAAAACTACATATAGATGATTTTCGAATTTTCTCGAATGAGTAAGTTTATTTTTTATTGAATCAAAATGTTAATATAATTAATTTAATTCACTCAAACAGACCTTAGATTAGATGAATAAATTCATAGTAAAAGAATGGATTGCTATCAACATATTGCTTAAAACGGTATAAACTGTAATTCATATTCCCTACCACCTAATCAAATTTTAGTAGATTTTGGAACCGTCCTCTCACCAAAAAAAGGAATATATTTGGCGACCTAATTCTATTGGCAAATAAAATCACGATTTTGTCATTAAATTTTCAACAATAATTCAAGGATACATAATTAACCAGCAATAAATGCAAGACAAATACGAATTCTATTATCAAACTTTTTTTAAAAATATACCCTAGTATACCCTTTTTGAGGAGGTGATGTTTCACTTGTGTGGTCCTTCTTCTTTAGATTATGGATTACATAAAATTTATTACTTACCAATTTAAAGAATCGGAAGAAAAGTATATAAATTTGACTTACCTAAAACAAAATAAAATTATATTAGCTAATAATTAACACCAATGTTATAATGTTCAGAGATTGAATGAAAATAGTTTTGGAAAGCATTATTTTTTATATGGCATTGCACAATTATTTTTATAAGCATAAGGAGCATTTAAGTAATGGGATTTGTCCCGGTGTCCATAAGCATAATAGATCATTGATAAATATACTTCAAAAATTTTTTATATGACTTTATTTTGTTTATTGTAACAATTTTTCATGAAGACAAATTTTGAAAAAAAAAAACGATTTTTTTTTCCGGAACACACATAGTTTTCGATTGGTCCACTTTTCAGAATTTTGGCAGAGGAAAAGTTTACAACAAATTTAAGTATATTTAGAAATGATGTTATATGTTTATGGCCATTCAGCCTATATAAAATTATGAAAAATCAATTTTGAATGGATATTTCCAAAGTTTGAAAATGTATACTCATGCACTCGTAGAATCAAAAAAACTCGACGACCTGAAACTTTCAAGCTTACTTAAAATTATAAAATACACGAATTTTATGGTGTATTTTATAATTTTTTCAATCTAAAATGAATTTTTGAAACATATAAATAAAATTAATTCTGATAAACAATTTAATACATCATAATAATCGACTATTTAATGTTTTTAAATAGGTAAAAAAGTGAAAATAGGTAAAGTTGTGTCGCATTTTTTTATTCTATGCGTATACGTATATTTAACGCTTCCAGGCTTATATGAATATGTAAAATGAAATTCATACGTGACCTGATTCAAACGATGACACAGATATTTTTGTCATTAGCAAATTGGTGTTTTCTTATCAAAAGAAAACAAATCTGATACAAATTGGCAAAATAAATGTATAATAAGATGTTGTATCCGAATGAAAACTGATATTATAGATACATTATATTATCCTATCGACTCACGTATCTAAAACGCCATTTACGCACATTTAGTTATAATGTAAAGTTTTTATGGGATAAAAGTGTTGTTAACCTAACAAACTTTAGTTAAAAGTCATAATTTTTTATACACTTATCATAGTCTTAAGTTATTTTAGATAAATTTTTTGAAGATAGCAGCTCGAGTTTAAAGCAGGTATCTCTAAGCTTTTTTGTTGCCACACCCGTAAAACGAAAACAATAATATATAACGTTAAACATTATATTTATTAAAATATTATTAAATTCATAAATGATTAAATCATTAAATGTTGTTATTTACACGATTTTGACAATATTGTTGATATTATGTTTAGTCTTCGGGTTTTTCTTCAGCTTGGGATTTATAAACCTTATAACCTGGATTATGAGTAATTTGGGATTTATAAATTGAAATAATTCAATAGCCATCACCTAAATAATTCGAAAACTTGAATTTACTAATTTGATTTTATGGAATTTACTAATTTGAATTTATGACTATGCCAACCAAGATGACATTAAATTGCTAATTATCCCACGGAACTCTTCTATGCTAGTTTTTTGCTTGAAGTATATAGAAATTTCTATACAAAATTGCTAGTGACACTATTTTATATTCAACAACAGCACACAGCATATAACCCACCCAAGTACTGACTTTGATTGATGTTGCTTAACTTTATGTATCAATTGAGAACGGTATTATAATCATATTATCAATGGAGTAACGTTGTAATAATTCTATTAAATTATAAAAATTCTATAGAATTCAATACAAGTATTTAGTAAATTATATAAAAAAATCAAATTAAGATTTATTAGAAACACAGCCAAGCGGACTATTATTTTAAAGATATAATGTTTAATTTATAAAAATTGCAAGATGCCTTCACCAACATAACAATTAAACAGCATAAAATAATCAATATTGAATAGTTAGATGATTCAATATTCATTATTCAAACGTGCTGTATAAATGTACAGTTTCAATAACCCGGTATAAATTCGTTTAAATTTCCTTCGTGTCATAATGATCGATTTTGATGTATATGCTATAATTAATAAAATTTAAACAAAATATGAATATTTAAAATAATGAACAATAATGCTGTTATATATAATTTTTGATAATAATTATTAAGTACCAAATTAATCACACCAACGTTTGTGTCAGTGTTTTCGACATTACAATATATTACTATGTATATTTATTCTCGTAGGTATAAAGAACACTTGAGTAAGCTATCTTTTAACTAGACACTTTTAATTATTTCCGTCCAAGGATATGAAAAAACATGCCATTAAAAAAAAGTATATGCGCTACATGAAGGTAAATTAAATTTTTAGGTTTCGGTGCCTAACCGATCGTTGAATTTTGTCGAAAACGAAAGCTTTGTATGTTGATTTAAACTTTACGTTTTTATTTTTTGAGATACTGTAAAAAAACCTTAATAATCGCCAATTTTATTACTTTTTTTAGGCTTTCTAGACTAATAAAAATTTGTCCGAAATATTGAATGCAGTATCTGATTTGAGGTGATATCTCAAAAACTAAGCATCCAATCGTTATGTCAAAATGTACCTATCAAACAACCCTAAAAAATATAATTTTATCGAAATCGGAAATTAAAAAATTTGCTTCCTTTTCGATTAAGTAACTCTATATGTGCACGTATAAAAAAGGTCAGAATTTTCATGAACGATAATTTATCTAAATTTCATTATGCCTACTTCCTATTGGTGCTCATTATTAATACATATATTTGGAACAGAATAAAAACAAAAACAAAAAAAATTAATTATATATATTATAATTATTATTCACATAAACAAAAGGAAATAATATTTTTAATAAGGAATTTATTAATTATTTATTACTAGGGTAACGTAAAAACATTAAAGAAACGAATAAAATCAAAAATATGATTTACAAAATAGAATACAAACTACTAAAGTTATATAGTGACTATATAGTCCAAGATCCCAGAGCGATCAGACATAACTTATTTTCACACAGATGAAACTTTAGGATCTCAGTCGCGTCTCGTGTACTTTGAATACCTGAGTATTTGTAGAATTTGTTGTGTGACACCTGGGCAGGTACCAGTTGATACAGGTAACTAAAAATGAGAGTTATTTAACTTTAATTTACAAGGCTGATTTATATATATATTTCCTAGAATATTATTTTAGAAGTACTAAATTAAGTGCCAGACACTTTTTATGGACCTGAACTTTAGTCAGACGCTTTACTTACTCGAATCTTACTCTAATATATTCCATCTATACAACAACAGTACACAGCAATCATAGATGTGCACTAATCCATTTTCTGACTGTGTCTGTTGTTGCTTAACTTTGGTGATCGGTTGAGATCGGTAATTACAATGATTTGTTTGAATTTCTATCAAAAATGCTTATTATAATTTTCAGTAATTGAAAATAAGAAATAATGTAAAAAAAATATCGTATCGCATAGTCGAAATCCTGGTATCACCCATCAAGAAATTCGATTGTAAGCTGTTCCAGGATTAAAATTGATTAGAAATATAATATGTACTACAGGGATTAATTATATGAATGTTTTAATATATTATTTAAGTGCAGTCACTTTTTTATAAATTATCAATCAATCAAATCGCCAGTTTAAAATCTAATATTGAACTACTGGCGAAAAATAACATGCAAATCGTTAATTACATGTGCTATATAACGTACAAGCACCATACACAAATTTTACTGCCTAAAACAAAATATTTTGTCAAGTTTTTACTAGCTTAAATGTAAGTATGTCAACTTAATAAAATAGTCTAGAAATTCTGTAAAATTGACAAACTTGTGATTATCAATTAAAACAAGCAAAAATAAACAGACCTGATTGTGAAGATAGTCTGGATTAAATTAACCAAGTACTCTAAATCAGGTATAAAACATTTGCTGTCACGCGGTGTCACCTGCGTATTTCCCGTTTCCTGCGTATTTGAAATTAAATTTGAATTTTATTCATACTAAAAAATTTTATCGTTTTGTAGTTTGTGTGGTAAAATATAAACAAAAATAAATTATTGCAAATATTATACGGGGCATTACAAGTATTATACTAAACAAATAACTACAGAAATGTAATCGATTAATATGTATCGATTCTCGCACAAGTGTTGTCACCAGAAATGTACACTGCTTACCAATATGACGGATTCGATTCGCAACGTTGAAAAAAAAAAGTTGCTGCGATGGACTAGAGAAAAACGATGCATCTATAAAAGTCGAAACCTCACCTATTTGCGAGGGAAATACCTCTCTACCGCGATTACTACTTACTCCTAATTTCTAACGATTATAAAAATTACAAAGTGTAACTAATTATTAAAACTTTGTAGATTGCCTGAGGACTCTGAGAATAAATCAGCGAAACGTTGCAAAATAAGAAAAATCAGTATCTAATTTTTATATCAGTATCTAGTCTGCAAAAAAATAAACTAATTTATAAAAACTAGACACTGAACAGTAAAGTGAGATGAAAATATATTTCGAAGCGTCTCTTATTTTGTGGTGCAAACAATATTTTGCCGTTTATTGTTAAACATTAAATATTACAAAAGTAATAATGAACTTATTTTTTTACCTAATGTATTAAATATTTTTTAAAATATGATAATTGATTTAATTCTCTTAACGATTAGGCACGATTACGTTAAATGATTAGAGTTGTGTTGAGGTAGAGTTTGTTCGTAGATAATTCGTTTTGATTCATTCGTTTATCGTTTGATGTGCATGTTGCGTGTAGAATATTGATGATTTTGTTTATATAATTTTAAGTATATTAAACAAATCGATAATGTTAAGGTTATGTATACAGGTACGTATATGGCAGTTAATATATACAGTGTGCACGTTTAGAGTGTAATCACTCCCTCGTAAATAAAATACTCTTTAAATTGTCCTTTTGATGATATAAACGCATATTAACATGGGGTAACCTGGAGCTTTATTGTTTAAGCCAAAAATGTTTAAATTGCGATGCATTCTTATTTTAAAACGGGACAACTTTTTTTTATTTCTTGATGAACTATGATTTAAAAAGGCCTATTTATATTTAGGATAAGAGTTCAAAAGTGTTTATTATCACCAAAAATACAAATTCTCTCAAATTCGGAGTGAATCATATTTCAAAAATGCGTTAATTTTTTTAGATTTTATAAAAGAAAAAAAGGAAGATAAAAGAAACTTTAATTTAGCGGCTTATAAAATTTTCATTTTTAGGAATAAATTTTAAAAGGAACAGTTATATGTCATAAGACAGGATTGTAAGTAATAGAAACTTTAAAATATATGAATAAAATGTTAATTTCATTTTCTGGATCACTTTAATTAAGTACTCAATAAATGATTCACTTCACTTCAATAGGTCGAATCAAAGGTAATTGTTAAAAAATTACTTTATGCCTTCGAAAATTGAATCACTTTTGGATATTCGAGTGAATCAATTAGACTTTTTCTTTGGAAATCACTTCGGGGGAAGTGGAGTCAATTGATACCAATTACCAATTATCAACAATTTTAAATGTACGAAAAATATATGTAAATTTGATTTTACTTTTAATTTCATGTCCAAATAGATCTCTTCAAGAGTAGAATGGATATTTGAAAATCAAAATTGGTAGACCCCCAACTGGATTCCGGTTTATGGAAAGTCTCTTTTTTAGCAATGAATTTCTTAGAAAGTAATTATTTCACAGAATCCAGGCTTTAGCCACTTACTGATCTTATTTAGTACCATGTCAGTACCATACTGATATTTGTCAATATTTTAGTAAGTTTAAGTAAAATTTTTTCAGTGTACAATCATGGACTGCTAACTGCAGTAGATTGACTAAGTATATTCTGACAGCAATCAGCCTTTTGATTACCATAGATTGTTAAAAATAAAGTACGTATAATGTTGCGATTGACTCCAGGTATATATATATATATCGTATACAATATAAATAAATATATAATATATCGATTACTTTCGTTTTATTTATAATATCTATTTAGGTACTTGATGATGTATAGAACATCAACTCTTAACCTTTATTTTTTATACTTACATTCATATCCATTCCATAATCAGAGTATGTTCTTGCTCACTATCTTCAACCTTTTCTTTTAAATTAATAATATTGCACTCTAAAAAAAAAAAACTGTTTTATCTTATTTTACCTATAGATTATAATAAGTCTCCATTCATCACTATTAAAGAAAACATCATCCATCTATTCATAAATTTATTATAATTTTATATTTCGTCATTGTCAAATTAATTAATTAGTGATCATGAATAATAAATGAACTTATAAGAATCGATTGATGTGATTTCCTTGTTTTCAACTAGAAATAAAATAATTCTTTACGTAGCTAGTTGGGAAATCAATACTTTGTTCTATGAAATAATATTAAATTTTTACTTCCGTTTTCGAATTATTCACGTCTATAAAAGGAGCCACCCAAATCATTACTTTTAATATTTATTTATTTTAAACATCATCCGCTGTTATCCGGTTACTTCGTTTTAATCCAAACATCGACTATCTTAACAATAAAACACATCTCCCATTAATTGTAATCGATCAACAATCGCTACTGGGTTGTAACCTAGCAGTGTAAGTAGTCGAACATTTAAGGACAACAAACCATAGATGTTCATAAATGTAAAAAACGAAGATTTGAGCATTTATATATCTTTCTATATATGTTTGTAGCACTTAAACAATTATACTCAGTCAATTTTCGGAAATTTGGCGATGGCTCAATTTTAAATAGAAAATGTTCACATTTTTAAGCCGATTTACATTACAGAACAACTGGCTACAAATGATTGTCTAATGTAGTGAAAAAATTGTAGTTTAATCCAAGGATACTTCTTCTGATCTTCTTTACTACAATCATGCCTAAACTACTGAATGGATTTAAATGAAAGTTGGTACAAAGATAGCCTAGAGCCTGAGAAAGGGCATTACTACTTTAATTCGAAATAAGCGAACAAAGAGTTGTAAGGTATGTAAAGGAATGAAAGCTTTGTATGGATAGTACATCATTTTTAAAGCTAGAAGCTTCAAATTTATTTTTTAGGCTTCTGATTTGATATAAATAAATTAGACACTCAAGGTTTGCAAAAATTTTACCCTATCTCCAGGTGACTTAAGCTATTTTTTATCACTGTATTCCCAACAGAACAAGAATTACGCGGCTGAAACTGCTAATATATATATATCACCCTTTGATTAAACTAAAATTTTCTTATATAGGTATACATATATAAACAACTATATGTATATAAAAGTCAGTGATCATAGATCGCTTATGAATCAATCACTGATTATTATATTTATTCAATATATGCCCATTGAATGAAACACATATCATTTCTTCTTCAAAACATTGAACATATAGTCAATAGTAGTATGTTTTTGTATCTCATACAAAAAATATGATTATATATTCATACAAATTTTTAATAAAAACAAATTCATATATTTTTCTTTTACAATTGTCTTACGTAGATGACTATAAAACAGAATTGACTACTTACTTTTATCTTTTTTTGATGATATACGCACAGATACAAAATGGTATAATTTAAGGTAGTTTCATATTTGATCAGCATTGGTATCGATTCAATATCAGTATCTGTAGATTATTTTAACAGTAACAGTTTACGCGGTATCAATAAATTAAAAATTTACCACATTTTACACATGTTATTTAGATAGAAATTATTTTTTTTTACATATTAAAAAATAGCCATTTTACGTCCATATTAAAATAGCCATAATATGTCAAAATTTTTAAATAAACAAAGAATGAGATGTCCATAAATGACGTCATATGTTCATCTTTATAGTAATAATACATAATGGTAATCCTACGGTAAGAAGTCCTATCGATTTCCATGACACTTATAGACACTTATAGACACTTATTTACACTTCCATTTAAAATTTAAGATAAATAATGTTAGTACACACAAATTTGTTGATTGTGAATAAAAATGTTATATAAATTACATTAATATTCAAAAATTTTATTGTACAACGTTTCTATAGAAAGTGATCGCTTAACTTAGAATCACCCATAAATCTAAATAGATGAAAATAATCACGAAGAGCTTATAACTTATTCATTTTTGAATCAATTTTATATTCAAATTTTGCATGGTATTCAGCCTAGTCTCACATATTGATGGGTAAAATAGCAATTTTTTTGTATTGCTTCTTCCGTATTAAACGGACTCACCTAAATTCCGACTGTCCATCGGAAATGGACTAATTATGCGTTTTTATGAACACTTATATCAATAGGTAGCATTACAAACTTTAGACTAAAATTAATATATTCTGGCATATTTTGTACATCGAGTATTCGAAATTAAAAATTGATCGGTGTAATAATATTAAAGCCTTTAGGGTTAAATACATTTTTTAAATGTTTATAACAGACGTATGTACAATATACGTATATAATTGTAATTTTGTAACGCTAGAAAATGCTGAAGGCACAAACAAGACTTATGTATAGATTAAAAAATGCAACAACCTATATTGGAAAGTAGTCTATTGGAGCACAATTTATGGTTTCATTATAAATGCCAGTATCAGTTCACAAATAAATCTGCGTTTCTGTGTTTTATTTTTTAACTTTTTTTTTTCCTTTGAAGTATTTTTTTTTTTTTTTTTTTGTATGCAAACTATAATTTCTCTCTATCCGACTTTAATAGACAATAAATATAATGTGACAAAGATAATGAATAAAAATAATCGTTTTATAAAAGACTAACATTTCTCCTATAAAAATACTCTATGAGGTAAAAATTTATGTACATAGATTTACTTCCATCCACATAAGCAGAATGTTTTTCAGGCGTTATTTGAAATACTTAATCAATCAAATGTTATGGATGCCTTAGACAAATATTACATTTCATTATATTGAAAATTTGTCAATAATAAGTAACAAATTCAAAATAATTATTATATTTACTTATATGTTAAGCAGCGCCTACACGTGCAACATTCGTTTGTACTGATCTACTGATGTTGCTATGTGTTACATAGTGTTCCATCTGTTTACCAAGCAGAGTACCTTCACTTTAAATATTTGCTTATGTTGATAAATTTGTTTAATTTGTGTTGTATTTTGTTTGTTCCACTACACATCGAAATATTACAATACAATTAGAATAAAAATGAATGATATTTACGTCTTGTCTTTGATAATGTTGCGTTATTGAGTCCACACTATTCGAAACCTCACCTAGCAACATCTTTTAATTCTATTCAAATTTATCGACAATTGGTAGACCGTGATGTAACACATATGAACGTTTGTTAAACGACGATGTTACGCGTTCACGTCCACAGAAAGGTTGCTGTTACGCTTCAAAGTTGCATAACGATGCTACATTACACGAGATGTTGCACGTGTGTACGCGGCTTAACAATTATTATGATATTTTTCTCCTACTATTACACATTTCACGCAATTAATTATCATTTTTTATAATTTTTTATATACCATTAGATATAAAATTTATATGCAAGCAATTGAAAAATAATAATTTCAAGAAAATTGATTTTTTTATAGAACTGAGTCAAAGTCCGATCAATGCTTAAAATAAGCTCAAACAGATTTCCCGGGGCTTTATTCTATTAATTGACGGTTATAGAAAGTTGATCAAGAAAACTACTATTTGTGCACCCAAGTGAAAACTATTTTCTCAGCCTTGTAAAAACAATAATTAATAATATTCAATATATTTCCATTTATCATTGAATCATTTTTGCAACATCTACTTTAAAAGATAAGCGATTGTTAACTATAGTAAGTTTAAAATTTCTAAACAAGTAACACTTTTGTTAATTATTCTTAAGAAGAAATTCAGTTAGCTTAGGCAGCTTTTGTACACGATTATAAAAAGTATTTTCTGCCATCACTATCTTAACATATAGGAGTTATATGGAGTTTATACCTGATTTTTTATCCAACAAATGCATTTGACTGTATGCAATATAACATATTGCCACAACAGGAGGATAGCTTACATTTTCTAATTCTAATAAAACTGTACATTAGATATCGTGCAAAAATAACGGAAAACACTTCAAACTTATCACAAAGAAAAATGACCTTGTTCTAAATACCATTTATTATACTCTAGGCACTAAGTTGAGACTAACAGCAAATGCTACAAAGCTTCATTCTAAAATTTAAAAAAAAAAAAAAAGTGCATAAAAAATATTACGATAAAAATGTTACCGTGTTATTCATTTTAATTTAATAAAAATAAATTATTCTAGCATCAACAGTCAGAAATTTAAGACATCTCAAAATAGATTTCTAGATTTCTACTTGTCGAAAATATTGGTTTAATTTTAGTTATTTGATAGTAGAAATGAAAACAAAAAGAATGGTGTAAGGACTATTGAAATAAATTTAAATTTGACTGAGATATAAATTTTTATAACGTTCCTTTTGTTTAAGAAATTCTTTTATTGAAGTAATAATTGATTCCATTTTTACAGAATCTACTTTTAAATCTTCCCTCTCCCATAAATTGAAGTTTAAAAACTATAATGAAAATATAAAAACTAAATATTTTTACTTAATGTATTTTTCATGCATGCATAAAATTTCATACATGCATATAATATAATAATAAAAAAGACTTCAATTGTAGCGACTTTACTTCACGAACATGAATTTGCTTTTGATAATCTTAAAAAATAGCCAAAATATGAACGTTTAAAATTCTTAATTAAACAAAGAAGGAGATTTGCATAAATGACGTCATACATGTTTATCTCTATAGTGATTATACATAAGGTCGTATCGATGAGTTGTAAATACACATGTTATATAAATTACATTAAGATTCAAAAAAAAAAAAAAAAAAATTTCTCGTGGGATTTTTGCACAGAAAATGACCGCTTATCGTAGAATCACCGATAAAACTTTTTTGCAAGAAATAAATGGAAAACAATCTTTAAGAGCTTATAACTTATTCGTTTTTGAATCAATTTTAACTTAATTTTCGAATTTTGTTTGGGATTTTGTCGAATTGAACCTAGAACACCAAATTTCTTCATTTTTTCACAAAGGTGATAGTATTATAATATATATCTAGGAAAACTGCGTACCGTGCAACGCATCTGTGGACAGTTAACACGTGGGGTTTCGTTGTGCACAGATTTATTTATATTTTTGGCTTAAAAAAAACTCTGTCTAGAATGAGACACTTAAATGTGTTCTCGGTCTAAAAGTCGGTTTCCAGAAAAAGAGGTTGTTTTAACCTCTGTAGATAGCTCCACTCATCTTCAATATTATTACTGAAACTTTAGTGAATGATCACATTCATTATATTTTATTTTGATGATTACATTTTTGACTACATTTTATTCAAACCAACATTAAAAACCCATCACCCAGTTAGTTACCAAATTTAATATATAGATTTTGGTTCTATTTTAAAAGCATACATTTGGTATACTTTTAATATAATTTAATAATTTCATTAAAATGAAATTATTATTAATCCTCTTTTGTGATGAAAGATCATCCATCCATCATTAAAAAAAAAAGTGAATCATGTTATTTTATGTTTAAGGATGTTTGGGAGATATATAAAAATGCTACGAGACGAAAAAACATTTAACAGAACGTTCATCATTTCATTCTTAATCACCTGTATAAAATACGAAACGATTCACTAAACTGTTAGTAAATTATGCATTTTAAAAAACTGGAATTTTACATTTACTGGAATTTTAAACTTTTATAATAAGTAACTTACGAAACAGTTTTCGAGAAAAAAAAATTAAAAACTGGCTGATAATGTCGTTTTTAATGCAAAACTCAATTAGTATACCAGGGTAGATAATTTTTGAAAACAAAAAAAATTATAGTAGAATGAAACCAATCGGAAACGGAAGATAATATGATAAAAATGAAAGGAAAAATAAATTGGGGGGGATCTGAGGTTTTGTGAAAAAAGTGTAAATACAAAAGTTGTAGTTGTTTTTATTACTTACAACTTTGCCATTCAAGTTTTTTCCAGAAGACTTGTAGTTTTGCCAGAAATCGAAATAAACCGAGTTTTACCCTTAAAAACTAACCTCCTCCTACTTCCCGGACTCAGATCGCCCGTATATTATTTTTCCTTTCATTTTATCATATTATCTTGCGTTTCCAATGGGTTTCATCCTACTGTAATTTTCTTCCACTTTTTATCATTTTTTAAGGCTTCTACTCTGGTGTATAGTGAGTAAGAAAGTCCAGTAACACTAACGTCAGCTGTGACCTACAGTCACTAGCAATTGTTAGTTTTAAGTCATTTAGAAATCGTTTTAATTCGTTTAAATAAACTTTGTGAAACACTATTTTATTCTGCCATTAATACAGACATAATTTGCGCAGTTTAAGAATTTAAATAATTAATGTAAAATCTTATCCAATATTTTATCATTTTTTAAGGCTTCTACTCTGATGTATAGTGAGTAAGAAAGTCCAGTAACACTAACGTCAGCTGTGACCTATAGTCACTAGCAATTGTTCGTTTTAACTCATTTAGAAATCGTTTTAATTCATTTAAATAAACTTTGTGAAACACTATTTTATTCTGCCATTAATACAGACATAATTTGCGCAGTTTAAGAATTTAAATAATTAATGTAAAATCTTATCCAATATTTTAAAATAGCCATTAAATGTTATGGTTTTAATTTGACAGCTTATAGATAAAGAACGTATCGTATCACAAACATTAGGCATTAAAGAGAGCGCAATATATCATCTTTAACGATTGTACCAACAGTACTGTTATATCATATATTTTACGGTGTTGATTAAATTTCATACGATAAAATAATTGAAGATTTTATTTAATTAATGGTTGAAAATAAATTGAATTTGTAAAAAAATTATTAAATCATACTCCTAATTATTCGTAATGTATTCTAAAATAATAATAATTCAAATAAATTTTTCTGTTTGAAGTTTTTTAAAAAAGATTTAAAATATTGATAATTTCACTTAAAATAGCATTGAAAACATACAAATTAATTATAATTTTATAATTTACTAGTCTAAGATTGAATAAAACTAAATTGGAACATTTTTCTAATTTTATATAACTATAATTATCAACTGAAATTTTTCAAAAAATCCTTAATATTATTATAATACTTAAATAAAATTCATTGAAAACGTAATAATGGTGGGGAGCCAAATATCAGTCAAAAAGACCTTTCTAAGACTTTTATTCACGTCATTTTTTCATCAATCTCATGCAACAATTAACTTTTGCGGTAGTGACAAATAAACCCGGCCTAAAGTCTAAAAGTAAGTAAATTGTATAAAAATATGGTTTTGCTTTAGAGTCAAAACTTTCCTTTCTATCCTGTATTATTGGAATACAAGCCTGAATTCGCTTTAAACAAGACAAGACGTTGAATATCACACATCGAACCATCGAAAAAAATTGTGTGCAACATAGCTATACTTATGTATAACCTACATGTTTTGTTATATGCAAAGAAAAATGTTGAATTAATATTTTTTTGTAAACTTTTTTTGTAAACTTTTTTTGTAAACTTGATCCGTTTTTTTGTACGAAAAAAAATAGTTTTTTTTGACTATACAACAAGCATCGTAATTATACTTTGCTCTACGTTGATAGAGGAGAATCCTTTTTTATCGACTGATGAAGAAAAAAAAATTATTTCAAGTGATTGTATGAAAACGATGGTTTTTAACTTTTCACTGCAATAGAAAGTAAGTCATTGTAAAAGCTTTTTATTTAAAATCATAATTTATAAAATAAAATAGTATTGAAGATTTGAAGTACTCTATAAAAAAATTTTTAATGTATGAAGATTTTTTTCTTTGAAAAAATAACAGATATTTCAACTTTTCTAGACAAAATCTGCTAAAAATTTAAAATATAAATAAAATATAATAACATTTTTCAAAGTAATGCAAATGATTACTGAGCATTTTACAGAAGTTGTACCATTTTGCGTTTAGTCTAGATATATTTTTGAACATTTTTTAAGTGTTCATTTTTGGGAATGTATGACATTTTAATAGATACAATCAACATTCAATTTTCATTCATTTTTCAACGAATATTCTAATAATTCAATCAAAAGTGTAATAACGATTAGTCAGTTTTCACTGGTTATGATTAAAGTTGACAAACGTAACACAAAAATCTAAAATTGGAATTGTGGCTTATATGAAATTTTATTTCAATTATTATCTTTTTAATTAAGTAACTTTATACAGACATTGGGACTCTCAGACTTCACACTGTATCAATCCAATGAAATATAAGTCTGTGAATTGTATATGATTTCAAGTAGTTAATTTCTAAAAATTTATTAACAAATTAAAATGATTAATTATTTATATTTGCAATTAAAAATTCAATTTCTTCTAACATTCTTAAAATTTTGAACCAAATAAATACAATTAAATGCCATATTTTGTAATTTATTCAATAATTTTTGTAATTGCTATACAATTTACATGCAAACAATTAAACAAATAATTATATTTGTTAGAATGTGAATATGTTATAATAAATTTAAGCTATTCGTGGCGCAATCAATCGATTAAGAAGTCGCTTCCTCGTACGCATGGTACGAATACATAATTTCTCATGTATGGGGGTGCTCCATTAATTAATACAGTTATAAGTACCATTATATTAATAATATCCGATGTTAATAAATGTATATAATCGACTATTAGTAATGAAATCATAGCGTTATGTTGTTCCCACCACTATATATATATATGTATATATATATATATATATATATATATATATATATATATATATATATATATATGTATATAATAATAATATAATATAATATTAACTATTATCTATATACTACAAATAATACTAATATGAACATCAAACGTGTGTATCTACACGTAGAGACGTAGAGTATCCCATATCTACTACACGTACCGTCAACATTATCTTGAATTTACTTTGTAATATTGATAGTGGTTGATCTGGTCGACCAGTATTAATGCTATCCAGTGTTACTTCATTTACAGGGTTGGATAAAAATCAAGAAGTAAGTATATTTTGTTTCATAACTCTTTCATTGTATCATTTCAATATCATTCCCTGCACAATGCATTCTCTAATCTCATAGATTATCTTTTAGTCGTCATAAAAACAGTTTAAGAAAACATATAAATTTTCCATGATAGGTTAATTATATGAAAAATAATAGATAATATAAAAAAATATTAGATTAATTAATAATATTCAACATGAATTAGAGTAATTTTATTAAATTTCTATACTTATTCCAAGACTTTTTTCTTTAAGCCAAAACGGATATAACATAAACAAGACCAACTAATCTAATTATATTCTACAATTAATTTTACTTAGGTTTTTCCTGCAATAAATTCTTTTAAACATAATTTTACTTCCGGTTGATATCGGAAAAATGTTGTATACCTATTTGTAAAAGTAATTTGTAAAACATTTTTTTTTCTCGATTTCAAAATTATTTTATGTATAAATACAGATTTTTTAGAATTTCATTTTGGGTCGACTTGTCTCCCGGGCTCTCTTTTTGACAGCCTGTTAAATTAATTGATATAAATGTGTTTAACTCCAAAAGTACTCAAGGAATATTTATACAATTGTGGTAAATAATAATTCCCGATCCCAAGATACATCGCTGGATACACCTGGAGAGGCAAAGAGCAACCTATTTTTTACATAAATCCCGATATTTCGTGAACTGTTCATCCGGTTTTGATAAAATTTTTAATAACAGACAGAACAGCACAGAATCTTTTTTATGTAAAATTGTATAAGGTAAGTCCGGGAGAGTTGGCCCTACGAAGCGATGATCTGGTTGGAGAGGCAAAAAAAAACCTATTTTTTACATAAATCCCGATATTTCGTGAACTGTTCATCCGGTTTTGATAAAATTTTTAATAACAGACAAAACAGCACAGAATCTTTTTTATGTAAAATTGTATAAGGTAAGTCCGGGAGAGATGGCCATACGAAGCGATGACCAGCCAGAGTTCTTTTCGAAATCCATAGCCAGATGGCAATATTCTAAGCTTAATTCACTTCTGTCGTCATAGGCTAATAGCAGTACGTGGTACGTCTCCAGAAGTAAGCTATTCATATAGTATTGACAGCTAGATGTGGGTTCCGAAAAAAGCTCAGGCTAGTCATCTCTCCCGTATTGCCATCTCCCTCAGACTAACCTAACTCTATTTTTATTTGAAACTTTTATCTGTAATTCTTTTACTGAAGACCCTTTCTATTTGAAACTAAGAATTGAGTTCGATTTTCAAATACTTGGGTCAAAATAGATTCCTGTCAGAATATGGTATTCGTACAAAGTATATTATGATACAACACTGAAAAAATTGACAACATTATAGAAAGAGCGTTATTCAAACCATCTACAAACTCTTTGCCTATTAGTTTTAATAAAACAAATTTTTAACACCTAAATACATAGCGCAATTGCGATAACTGAAAAAAGTTTTTCTTGTTTCAAACTGATAAAAAATAATCATAAAAAGTACGTTTTTTTTTTTGAATAATGAACTATTCTTATTGGATATCGTCGTATGGAGCTAAACGGTCTCACCTAGACCACTTGTTTCTATTATGTACTATATTTAAATAAATTGTTTTTAACCCTGTACAAAATGCTATACCATATATGCTACACATATCCCTTCACTTATTTACTAATCTTATCCCAATTACAAAGACAATATAATTAATTTAGCAGATTATACAAACAATTAGTAATAATCATATCCAGCCCTGAGTCCAGTTGACGACTACAAAATTTTACAGTCCTATCATATACAGAATCAATCAAAACTACTTTAAATCCTTTGTAGTAATTATCTCTCTCTAACAATGACGACTTCATTTTTTTACTGCGCTTCCACCATATTTCGATACACGTATATTTTATTTGTATATCAAAAAGAAATTTTAAGCCAGTGTTTGCTTAATTTTTTAAATCTACATATATTTAAATTAATATTACTATATTTCTGTAGTAGTTTTTAATTTAGTAGGGAAAAATCTGTTTAGTTTTAAAATATGTTTAAACTGACACTTTTCATACCGGAATTAAAATTTCTTTTATTTGTAATTGAAAATTAAAAATCCAGATATATTCTCGTACACATAAATCTCTTATTGAATAGTAAAATTTTTTGTAATTCACAAGAAATTATGTATAAATCTTCTGTCAAATATAGTAATCGTTGTTCCATATAGAATTGAAAAAACTGTATAATCACAGTTTCTTTTCTTTTGCCAATAAATTCATTTTCTTTCGTATGATTTGTGTATCTATCTGTGCTTTGATGTAATTTTACCTCGATATAGAAAGTAATTCGACTAAATAAATGCCCTGAGAATTTTCAATACTCAATCGAGTAGATACCATTAATCGCAACCTACTCCTGGAATGTTAACTCGTATTTATTGACAATAAATTTTAGAATCATTTCATACCCAACAAGTGTATGAATATCTGAGGAAATACTAAATTTGGTCCAAATTTAATTCTATTTGTTTCAAATTTATAGTCATCGCAATCAAAACAACTTATTCCTAAGATTTAGACGAAGGTAAAATTTCTGTTTCAAATGATTTAATAATCAAGCTTTCAGTTTGTCCACAAAAATCTGTCTGAATATACTATTATTTTCGACTTAGTTAGCTTTACCCGTCAACTGGTGAGTCCAAGCCCTCTTACACATGCAATTTTATGGAATCCAGATGGACAAGTAGCTTCAAAACTACAAGAAGGCAATGTACCACTTCCATGTTCTCTAGTCCAAAATATGCCACAAAATTAGCAACGACTCTTTATGGCGTCACCCGTTCCAACAGACAAATAAAAATAAATGCAGAAATATCCAAAAATAGGAACACTTCTCCTTTTTTTTTGGGATAATAATTATTATTATATAACGAAATAGTTCGATAATTTTGAAACATCCATAAAAACTTGATTGGATAAGCATAATAACATTTTTTTTTTAAACTTATTCAGCATATATATAGCAGTCGTTTGATGATCACACCAGAATGAATTGAATATTTATTTTCGGATAAGAAACTATGGATGTGTCATAACTTTTTATTCAAATTATTTTTACAGAACATTAACTTTTTTCAATTACATTTTCTGTACTCACGGTGGTACGTTAATTTTTTTATGGCATGCCTAATAAATATTAAAAGATATTTTGTAAGAATATTATATTTTATGAACGTTTAACATCTTACTATATTTATCTGATGTTGTGTTTTTGTTTGTGTAACAAAAATGTACACACACCAGTTTTTAATATTGTCATCAAATTTTAGAGCGTACAATGTTAACACACCTTTGGTTAATGGTGGATTACAATAGATATATAATACAAGTACTAAATTAACGCATTAATATTTAGTACTGTCTATTAAAATCATAAATTAAACACAAATTATTAAGTAAATAAATATTTTTTGAAATACATGGTTTTATACTATTAACAGAAAACACACAGCTATTAAAGAAAGTTGAATAGAGCTATTACTAAAGATGAATTTATTATCAAATGCTGGAAGCGCAATGAAATGAAGATGAACAGAGTTTTTCAGTGTTACCGTATTATTTTTGTATTATATTATGTCATATTATTGTATTGTCATCTAATTTACATATATATATATATATATATATATATATATATATATATATATATATATATATATATATATATATATATATATATATATATATATATATATATATATATATATGCCCAATTTCAATCGGTAACCAGGAAGCGGATTTAATTTAACTTGCAAGATTTGATTACAGATAAAAATCAGGACAAGTGAAACTAAATAAAAGCTTGTTATAATATTGTAATAATAATTAATACCAAAAAAATATACTACCAATAAAGGACATAGAACATTCTCGTGAACCGTAAATATGCTCACTTACTCGAATCGTCTTCACCGAATGAGTTGTAATTTGGACATGAATTGAAGTAGATTATTTTTTTTATTTGTATAACGGGTTTTCTTAATGATTTTTATGTTCCTTTAATAACAATTTTTCAAAATAATCTAAACGGTTGGATAAACGGAGACCGTATCGATTAGCTAGAATTAATTTTACTGGCATTGGGTAGAGGACCCGAGGAAAGTATAGTCGGCGAGTAGAATAGAAAAACGATTTTGTTAAAAAGATTATTCAAAACCAATACATTTTGTTTCTTTTATCGATTTGAAAGCTGAAATTGAACTTGACTCATGTAATGATCGACTCCCCTACTAATAATAATGGCGATAAAATTACACACTCTAAAAGATAAGTGGGGAGGGAGGTCTTCCTTTTAGAGCCCGTAAAATTTTTCATTTCCCTATAATATTTTAATTATATACTTTTGTAGTTGCAATATACAAATGATTCAATACTAAATGTAATAACCATTTACGTGATAAATAAATCGGCTTTCAATCGACCCTGAAAATTGTAAAAATAACTATCTAGGAAACGTTTTGTCACGTCTCAGATAATTTTTGAATCTTTGAATGTTTTTTTTGTATAACAGTTACAAAAAAAAAAATTTTTTACAGTACAGGCTCCGAAGAAAAGAACCCTCCTCTAATCCGATTTACGGGAGACATTGCGATTACGGGCTCCATACGACAATTTTTGGAGAGGGAAGTTTTTGGTGTAATAATTTAGTTAACCATAACTAAGACACGGTCAAAATGTCATATGTGCATTCATAAATGGAATGGTATGGGAATTGGGACTAATTTTACGTAAATAAATCAAAGAAGACATTAAATATGAATGTTTTAACCCCATAACAAACAGAATTAAACAAGCCATATGTAATTTACTTAAAAGTTACAATATTAAGTCCCATGAATAACTTTCTTTTAACGTGAAATATACCTATCAGTTCCCAAGGCATTTATAACAACATACACATTAAAATGAAAATAATAAATGAAAAAAAAAAAAATAGAAACGAAATTACTAAAAACGCTAAACATGTTTTTGATTTGTAACGCAAGAAAAATGTTTTTTCCGCTAATGTGAATAAGAAAATAAGAAAAATTGTGTATTTATGATAATTTAATATTCTTACAAAATGTCATTATAAAAAAAAAGAAAAAATAAATTGTATGCAGATAAAAAAAATGTAAAAATTGAATTAAATATGTAAGTTTAGTTCTAAAATAAAATGATTCTCTGCACAAAATATTTAAAATTGTGTAAATGTACTGAGTGGTATTTAAAGAAAAATTTTTTAAAAAGTGCTCTACTTGTACTTAATGATCAGAGAGCTGTCCATATAAAAGTCTTATGGATCAGATACACGAACAATTTTTGGTGTGTACGTACTTTGACTACAGGCCGAAAGATTGACACCTCTTAAATTGTGCTTGCATACTTTTGGCTACCGCTTTCGATCGCCAGTATATGATCTTTTGTGTAAAATCACACAGTGTTAACTCAATTACTATTTGTGTTCCAATACATGATTATGTAATTCGTTTAATATAACGAAATATTTTACTAATATGCTTATTAGTAAAATTATTTTACTTCATTTATTTAAATTTCAGTCAAGTACCAACAGTTTTTAGCTCCAATAAAAGCATATGGTTTGTATGTAGCAAATTTATTGTGTGGAAAAGTAAGGTTAGTCAACCATTTTATAAAATTAAAACACTTTTTTCATGTTAAAAATCAAGTTTTAAAAGAAAACCGATAAATTAACAAACAAATATTTAAAATAGATCTTTTTTGATGCAAATACACAAATTTTTACTGTGTATGAACCAAATTTGTATAACAAAAAAGGTCTCCTTAAGTGCAATACAAGTGTCTAGCGTCCACCAATCCCAGGTGTCTGCTATCAGGTGTCGACCTCAATAAAATATATTTTCATAGCGTGCCACTGGGACTGGTCGACGGTAGGCACTTTTATACAACCCGTCGAAACTTTTTTCGAAATGAAGTAAATTGGTAAAGATGGATTTGGTTTCTACTGGTGTTGAAACATAAAGAGATCTCAAAATTCAACCCCATTCCAATAGCTGTCCACTGGCAAGTTAATAAATATAGTATTTATTTATAAAAAAAAAAAGAATCAAAACATTGTTTAATTTTCAAACTTTGATTATTATAATATTCAACAAATGTCGTACACACGAAATATATGACCTTATTTGAAAATGTTGAATTAAATTATTATATTATGAACATTGTATCAAGAAGTATAAATGTGACCTCACATTTTACTTGTATATGGTACCAAACATTACCGGTAATTTCCTTAAATACAGAGTACAGGTACCTACCTACTTATAATAAAATAAAATTATACCTGTTTATACCTACATACAAATTGAAAATTCTTTTTTTTTTACAAATAATAATATTAAACTTATCTGATTCAAAATTCACAATATCAAAGAAAATTACTTTCTTACCAATTGGTTTATTATCAGCATTTTATTTACAAAATAAGTTCGGACTTGGGGTATCGACCATTTATCGATTATTAAGAGCATTAAATACAAGGTTATAGGCTATTATATCAAAGAAAACGTATTGTATAGGTTAAAAATTGACCTCTGTAATAAAGACAATCTCTAATGTAATATACATTGTAATTTTTTAAATTATCGCGCATAAATAACTAAAAAAATAATAAACCAAATGTTAAGAAATTTGATATGCAAAATTTTGACTTGAAAATGAATAGAGTGTCGAAGGTCTTTTTCCGAAAACACACTTCTATACATAATTTTTTTTTCGAAAAAAATACTTCTACAAACCCTCTGTTATCATGTTAATACTAAACTTCACAACTTTTGGGTATTTTTTTAGCTATTTTGCGTGAAAATGAAAAAAAAAACATTGTACATTTCATTTGAGATTGTCTTTATTATAGAGGTCTCATGCTTTTGTGTTATTTTCCGTCAAGATATTCCTACAAGCATTTCTAATAAAAAAATCTGATTCTAAAGAGCTCCGCGTGGTATAGAATTTGTACATCATACAGCATCTTTTACACAACTCATGCCTTCGATTTCATGACACCACAATTCCTAAAAAAACACACGACCATTCCAAATCATTTTTTATCTGATCGACACGTCAAGTCCTAAACATTCCATAGTCGATATGATTTTAAGAAATTATTTTAAAAATATCTTAACATACAGATAATATCGAAAATATCTATTTTGATAAGAAATTTTGATAAAATATAACACCATTTTAAATTTGATAAAACAATCCAGTTTGATTACTTCCGACTTAAATCTAATTGAAAGTGTATCGTTCTTTCAGTTTATCTTTTCTTTTAATTATTCATAGTATGTTTGATGTACCTATAGTTTCCGAGGTACTTCAGTCTGTGAACCCCCTCCCAAAATTTTGCTCCAAAACTGTTAACTTAAAATTGAAACTTTTTTATCATTTTTCATCATAGAAATTTTAAAAAAAGAATACTCGTCTAAAAATAATTCCTTGCAATTGTTTAAACAATATGGCCTGTCAATGTGCATTTATGTCATCAGTAGGGGAAAAAGAATCGCGTAAATACATTGAGATGACTCGTTTTTGGTACTCATGTGCCAATGCCTACTAGACTATATTTGATATAACATATACTAGTGGACCTGTGTGATACTCCGCAGCATTAATTATTGATAATAATTTAATAGCTTAAATCTCTCAATTTTCCAAACAAACCAGAAGCTATTAATGATTCAAGACACACAAAAAAAGGTGATGAGTGTGTGTTGCGCTATCAACAATCTCCAACTCATTCAATTTGAGTGTTTAATAGCTCAAATGATAGGTATTGAGTCACTGAATGTCCTTAGGCCAAATTATATAATATGCATTTCTTATGAGGCGCTTCTTTCTCCAAGTGTAGTAATAGTTTTATATCCAAATATTTCCAGTTCCAATTCACGTAGATGGTTCGTTTTGGTTTAAGAAAACTCAGTCATGCAAGACTTTTCATTTGGAACTGAAGACCTACCTTTCTATTAAACATTCAAATTGGATGAGATAAATGAGATCAAGTCGCGAACATTCAAATTTTCATAAACTTTTTTAATATATAGATTCGATGAAATAAAATTGTAAGCATTAACTTAAAATTTGATATATAAAAAAAATAAAATAAATAGCAGAAAAAAAGGAATAACGTTACGACGGACAACAAACATCAAACATCGCAGAGCAGAGCCCAACATTCACCTTAGATACATACATAGAGCATAGACCAAGTAAGAAGCAGTGAAACGAACAGCAAACAACAGCAGTCGCATCTAATTTATCTCATGTGTCATTTATAACAACATTATCATAATAATATTATTTACTTTATACTCTATGGAGATGCTGCTGCTGTTGATGATGATGACGACGAAGACGAACTCAATATTTGTCTCATCATAACATATTTTTGTTTGACCTACATATAAACATCACATCATCTACACGCCATCTCTTCTACAATGGATAGATAGAGGAGCATCCAACAGAAAATGCATGAGTTTGATAAATAACAAGAGTCTATTTGTAGTTTTTAATAAAATGCTGCTGCTATTTTTATATTCGACATATATACAATGGATGTGATTAGCAGAAAAAAACACCTGCTAGCGCTAAGTAACGAACTATACAGTTGTCAGCCGGGACACCTTTGCTAACTACCTTATTGGTATGTTATTCATAATTGATAATTTTTAAAATACTTTACAAACATTTATTTAATTAGACAGTTTCCCGATTAAAGGCTAACTTAACATCCTAGAGGTAGCTATTTGAGAAGTTGACAGCGTTTACCGCTTGGCGATAATCATTTTGCTTACAAACGCTTCCTAGCGTTTTTTCTGCCAAACACACCCAATATCAGAGTATATTAATTTAAGTCTAAAGTTTATAACTTTTCTTCAAATGGTAACACAGGATACAAATAACGGAGAAGGGATTTTTGGCCAACTTTCGTTTAAGTGATCGCAGAAGTAATGGGGCCGATTTTGTAAATTCCAATTTTGTACTTATTTTTACGTTTGAGTGTCAATAGAACACAAATCAAACGATTTTAGAGAGGTGTCTGTGAGTGTGCGTATGCATGTGTACTTTTATTCGTGGCGTAATTACGTAATTTAAAAACTGTATAACTTTTCAACAAAATCGATCTGGCCGTTTTTGTTAGAGGAATTTTGCCACGTTTATGATTAATCGCTTAGTTTGCGAAACAAAGAAAAATATTTCTAAATTCATAGTAGCCTCAATACTGGCACAGTATCAAAAATGAGTCTAAGCATAGACACTTATCTGCATTATCAGAAAATATAGAAGTAACCATGTTATTTGTCCTCATTATTCGCACTACTCATCAACATAGTGGAAATAAATAAAATAGATGAACAGATAAACATATAACAAAAAAAAAAAAAAATAAACAAACTACTTATTCTATACAAACATACATACATTCACATGGTAAACAAAACTCTTGCAGCATTGTTGTTACAGAAACCAGAGATCTTTGTTGCTACAGTAATGTTTTTGTAATTCTTCCTCTACAACAACCACTGAATTGTTGTTCATTCTTCTTGAATTGTTGTGTACAATAAATACATCTATATGTTTACCATTTATTATGTAATACTTGTATTTAGTAACATTATATACAAAGTATTTTAAAAGTATGTTTCATGTTTCAAAAGTTTACATAATAGTGTGTACATCTCTGCATAAAGGAAAAAACTTTGTAATTTGTTTTAAGGAATTAAGTTGTCCTGGACAGTAATATAAAAAATAAATTAGATATTAATGATACGAATTTTTGATATGTTAACGAAACAAATATAAAACAAAAATTGGGGTACCTTGCCGATCAATTAAGAGACTTATTATTAACATAATTGCACTAAATAATCCAAAAAGAAGTTTGTTTATTAAGGTTGTTTAGTGTGTTCTTAATTAATAATTACTCTCTTAATTGATCGACAAGGTACCCAAATTTTGGTTTTATATAATAATATGTATCGTTAACTAAGAATTCGAACTTACTTAAATAATTAATTAAGCAAATTACTTTTTTACAATGGTTTAAGAGTTGATTCTCATCTATACAGGTATGATACAGTAAGATATTCAAAATCTTCTTCTAAATCCATAGTTTCTTGTTTCAAAATGTTTTGAAATATATTTAAAAACTTACTCATTAAATCTTGAACATAACAGTCGCCCGCTAACGGCCTGAACAATGCAAATGGAGACATCTATTAAAATACTCCAAAGAATTACAGAAAAATCATCGATCAAAGCGTCAAGGTCCTTGACAAAGAGTTTTCGCCAAAAAAAAACGAATTACTTCTTCGTGAAAACAATGTTTTTGTTATAGATGTCGCATTTTGAAAAACAAATAATTTGTCGTTTTTTATTGAAGGATTTGTCATTAAAAGGAGCTATAAATTTTTCTGAAAACCATCTAAGTACAAGTAATACATATGTATTATATTGATGGTCGCGTGATTGTAAGAAATCAATAGTTTTAGGTCATAAATATAGTTAAACTGTTTAAAAAGTAAAAGTTATGCATACAAACTAATCATTGAAGGAAAATAATTTCAAAACTTTTCAATAACGATTATATTTCAATCATTTATTCAAAATATTTATTTTATAATCAATTTGATAACTAAACGGAACGACATTCAAATAAGAATAAACAATTTCAAGGTACTTGTACAAATTATAATCGATATCCTGCCATGAAAGATCTAAATATAAGTATTTCTATGAAAAATGGGTCAATGAAACGTTTCAGAAAATTCAATTTGATCTACAATAGTACAATCAATGATTAGGAATGCATTCATTCATTTGTCCTTTCAAAACTTTACACAGGTGCAGTTAATAAGAGAAAAATATGAAGATCCCACATGATACGAACTCCTGAACGAGTCTCCAAATATGGATAAATGTCCTGTGCTCAATGAACGAAATATCACTCTTGAGCCTCTTACTTCATTGTGTATCTCCCAAAAGACCTGAACACATGCAAGTAGTGTTTGTGCCATTTATTTTTAATAACTGGAACTCTTTGAATCCACGACCGGACTAATAAACTGTTCAACTCATTGTGTATCTCCCAAAAGACCTGAACGCGTGCAAGTAGTGTTTGCGCCATTCATTTTTAATAACTGGAACTCCTTGAATCCACGACCGCACATTAATAATAAACTGTTCAACGACATGTCCTTACAATCTAAAATCGAGATGAGATTAAAAATTTCGACAATTTAATTTTTCTGTGTAGTGGTGAGTTTAAAAAAATTTTATATAATATTTTATATTTGAAGTGTTTAAATAGTTCCTAAAACTTCAGTTACGTAATGCAAATAATATTTAAATGTTTTTTTTATCTTATCTTCATAAAAAATAATGTTTTAATCAGTCCGCGTTTCCTGCACTGCATTCAAATATCATTCATGTTATCGAACATAATATTTGAATGTGAACGAATCGTATAATATACTAAATCAATATATGAATTGTTTTACTTCACATGCAATGATATTTTATTAGTTTGCGTATAAATAAGATAAAACCAAAGTTGTAATGTAAAAAATTGAGTTTCTATCATATTTTAAATTTAAAAATATCGATGTATTAAAAAAAAAATCATGATTATTGCATCTACTTTTATTATTCAATTGTTTTATATACATATACATACAGTGTGTTTATTTGAAAAGTATTCATCCTTAATAACTCGTAACCTAATATAATTATTGTTTTGAGTAAAAACACGTCGATTTAGATATCGAGGGAAAATTTAAAAACGATTTTATACCTTCTATCTACTGTGTAGTCTGTGTATTCTATTTTTATCATGGTTAAATAGAGATTTTACGCCCTTTCAATTGATATTTCACAAGATAGGAAAATTTCAAGATTGAAATATTATTATTAAGCCATTCTCGGGGCTCGATTTTTTTTCATTATACATTAATTTTTCTTTCTAATGTGAAAATCATTTTACTATGTTTTATTTCATTTTAACACATCCTTTTAAAAACATAGTAAAATTATTTATACAAAACAAAACTAATCCATATTTTCAAAATTAATATTCATAACTTGTTGAATTCTAAATGAACGTTTTTCATATCAAATGATTCCACGTCATTTACTTTCAAAACCACTTTTTCTAAATTTTTGTTGCAATATCAATAAAATACATTGGCCTTATTGATATATTTTATATGGACGTGTTCATTACGAGAACAACCCCACCATACACAGTGCTCATCTCAAAAAAAGTTTTATAACATAATTTGTGAATTTAAAAATATTATTCTTACGGTTCTCTATATAATATGGACAAACAAATGCGGATACTTCCAGAGTATTCCCGATAGATAAATTTTAATTCATAATATAAATGACAGCAAATTTTTCCCATGTTACCTTAAATCATTTTCTATTTAGATATACATATTTTGAAATACGTGAGAATTATACCTGTGTTACAGTGGCATAGATAGTTTTTAGTAATGGCAGGGGATATGACTTATTATCAAATTCTATTAGGTTTGGTGTCCATAAGCATATCATATGATTTATAAATATACTTCTAAAAATTTGTACATAGCTTTAGTTATGATAAGTGTAACAAGTATTTTCGTTTAACTATTCTGAAAAATGGGTAGTTATGTTTTTCAAATCCTGTATAATTTTTGACTGTTCCCACTAGATTCAAATTGGCAGGCTTTTTTTTATGTAAGTAGAAAGGTCATTCAATAAATAAATGTCAAAAACATTTTGTTCGTTTCTTGAAAAAACGAGATGCTCGTTTTTCGACTACTGAAAAATTATGAAAAATAGCAGTTTTTTGTTGTCGAGAAAGCATGTTGACAATATTGTTTTTTTCGAAATTTTATTTTGTATTTAGAAATGATATTTAGAGAATAACTGTTAAACATACCATTCATTTTCTTGTCAAGATTGTCAATACCTAATTTCACAATATTTGGATAATATTGATTGTATCGAGCGTTTAATTGTGTCCATTATACTTTTTATTTATTATTTAACAATAATAATCACTAAGATATTTTAAATTATTAATTAAAATTTGAAAAATTAAAATTTCTGTATAAATAAGCTTAAATATTCTGAATGAGAGTTACAAAAGTGCATGACATTTATTATCTAAAAATTAAAATTCGATATTTTTATCTTTATGTCACATGACATAAAACACTGGGCGGCCATGGATATGATATCATTTTGGTTAATCATTGCTTGTCATCTGTCAGTTCAATCTAAATTAGTAAAAAAAAAATGCTAGGTTATGTTTTGTTCTCAACGTGTTATACCAATTTTATCAATATTATATACCGAAATGACGTCATCAAAATGGCAAAATGACAGCGTTATTACAAAAATAAAAAAGGTTTAAATTATAATGTGCTTATTGCAAGAAATCGTGTTTATTTTTCAAAAATATTTATTTTTTTTGTGACTTTTTATTAAGAAATCATAATTTGTAAATACTTTTTTAAACATGATAAACTATCCAATTTATTGTTAATTTACATTGAGTTTATACTGTAAGTTATACAATTATTGTAAGTCAATTTATTAAAAACACATTAAAAAAATAATTAGAATAATGAATAGAAAAATTGTTATGAACAAAACAAACATTTATTTAAAAATTTTTAAATAATTTTTCAAATGGCTGAACATAATGTTGATCTAAAAACATCAATTTGGTCATTAGGTAATATGCCGTGGCTTTTGCGTATTTTATGTACCTCTATTTAGATAATAAGTTTTGAAATATTTGTGCTCGAAAATTGAAACAAATGCAATAAATATAACATTATGTTTTCATTATCGAGGCTTGTGTCATTTTTTGTGTGAATTCCTTTTTTAAATGGTTTTTTGCTTACATATGAAATTATTTCTTCAATAATTTTCAGTATTGGTATTTTAGCAATTTGTATCCGTCTTCGATTAACATCTAAATATTAAATCAAATAAAAATTGTAATGTTAGAGAAACACCCCTATAGTAGAAAATAACCATGACAGTTACTATACACTACAATAAATTGATTTTTATACCATTCGCAAATATATTGATTGAATTTTATTGTTAGTCATAATAAGCAGTCTAAATTCAAGGTTTTTATTATTTCAATAATTATTTTATAGCATAAAATACTAGTTGAAATTAAATAAATAAATTTAAAAGAATTAATGTGCTGTTAAATATACGAAAATATTCTTGTCTGCAAATTAAATTAAATAATGCTCAAAACATAGCCGTTGTCACAAGAACATTTCCATAGTAACATTTTAGTTATTTAAAAACTTTTTTTTTATTGAAAACTTTTTGATCTTAATTGTTATTTAAAATACTAGCTGGCCCGGCAAACGTCGTTTTGCCGTATATTTCTAATCAACATCAACATTTTCTAAGTATAACAACATATTCTCATCACTCTATTTCTAAATGATGAAAAGCTGAGGAAAATCAGAATAAATAATGATATTAATTTTTATTTTAAAGCAGATCAGCCCGGTTCACACGATGCTGTGTTAATTTTCCCATTTTATTAAATGATATTACATCGATTTTATGCGGATGCAATTCTACCCTTATGGGTAGAATTACAGAAAATCCTTTCTTATCGGATTCCCGGTATCTAGTGTACACCCGGTATATACCTGGCATTTGGTGGGGTACACCCGGTACCGCGTTCATCCGATACTTTATTCCTTCTAATTGTGCCCAAAAAATTTTTTGGGAAAAACATCTTCGATGGTAATAATCGGACTTTTTCTAACTATAAGAGCCATAGATAATCTGTACGTTATTCTCTGCCCTAACGAATAAATTTTAGTAGTCATAAAAACGAATTATGAAGGCATTCTGATTAATGAAGTCTTGAAGTGTACAATAAGTGATGCATTCGACGTCTTAATGCCTTCTTAATGGGTTATTTTTGAAGATAATTCTGACATCCAAATCATAAATTAAAATTCCTTAGGAAGAAGAAGCTATATTGCTATATGGGTATGAGGGTACACACCATCGGATACTAAAAACAATTATATTATGATCACATAATTATGATTGTTATATCTATCTATAAAAACATAATTATTATGTTACATATGTTATAAATTTGTAATGAGTATTTCAACCTTACCTCATTTTATTCAAATGCATATTAATCAATTTAAAAAAAAAAATTGTGTTTAACATCAAAAGGCTTAAGGGCTAGTAAAACAAAATACGAAAACGTTAACTATAGAATTGTTTATATTTTCTAATTTATTTTTGTAAATGATAAATTTAAGAATGATCCGATATTTCAAAAAATTTTGCCGCTGGATTTCTGGACAGGACCTCACGAGACAAAAATCCGACACGGATAATCAACCCAAGCATTATCTCCTTGCACTTAAAAGACAATCGTCGAAATTCGACTGCGTTATAAAAACCTATGCACAAACATACATACATAAAAACGCTTATATATATTCTAATAAACGTATCATGAAAATTGGACATGATTTAAAAACTACTCAAAAGATTTTGATGAAATTTACACTGTTCACTGTTTTATTTTTGTGTGAAAATTGATAGAAATACATACAATGTTTATTACATTGAATCCAATTAATCTTCGAAGATTCTCCAGATAATTGCTGGCAAAAACCAAAAATATAGAAAATATAATATATAATATATTATATAAAAATATAATATAGAAAAAATATAGCATATAGAAAAATTGTTTCCAAAAAGATCGCATTTTTTCCAGAATTTCATTAACAAAGCTAACCTAAACAATCAAAAAGTTGAACTTGTATCCAAAAAGGGTTCATTACATAGTGGTAAGTATTGAAATTATCTTTCGAATTATGTGAATTATGTGTAATATCCCTTAAATATCGTAATATATAAACCGTTAAAAATCGTGTTTTTTATTTATTTATTGTTTATTAAAGCAACCTTGAAAATTTTTACTAGGTAATAATAATACTCTTGGCCATATGATGCTTCATAATTTTTTTAGCGTGAAACTTTTTAAAATATTCGTGAAACTTCTATTTTGGTAAAAAAAAAAGGGTTTTCGTACAATCGTTCGTCTACATCTCTCCGATATCGTAGACTTTCGTACCTCTATTTCTTCGTTAAGAGTACATTTGTATTAAAAATTTAAATTTTTATATAAAAATAATTCCATCGCAAAATATATAGATTTTTGTGGTTGGATTTCTTAGCTGTCATTTTTTTACTCTAAACTGAATGATAGTTAATATTTCTTTACGACGGTTTACAGCGAAGAAATTTTGTTCCCCGAAATTTTGTAAATCCCGGGTTGTTTTTATTTCATCGTACGTGCAATTTTAAATACGAAACACCATTTTTTATCTGAGTAGTGACTGATTATATTAAACATATCTTCAGCCATGTGAAAGTTTTAATTTTTCAACTTGTTTCTGTAATCCCCATCAGTACCAGGACTTGATATGGTAGACGTTTTATAGAATTTCTAACTTTTATAATTTAAGTTGACGGAATTACAAATAAAATGTATGATAATAAACATATTTTCCACTGTTCAGTTAGGTTATATGGTACATAAAATAATACATTTTATCTATAATGTGGATCTATCTTTGTCTCTATTCGTTTCATTCTTATACTTTCATATAAAAAATATTATTATCTATGTGTGTTTAGTAGTTCTTTATTGCAAATAAAATCTTATATATTATTTAAATATAAACAAAACTTTCACTCAGGTACCAGCTGTCAACACACAACCTTTTTAATGTCAACATACAAACAAACAAAAATGGTTATTTTTCATTTAGAAGTCAAATAGTTTAGTTTTATCCTTGGAGATTTGAAATGGGAAAAACATTAACCATAGCTGGAATTCATATGGTATAATGTCTGCATCTCATATAGTCTACAACCCAGTTTCCGTCAAAATTTTAGGTTAGCTTTACTTCCCTAATGGTAAGGCAGCCAATGCGGAGATTTTGGATATACTCGAGCGCGTCAGATTGGGATATTATAGATATATTATCCCTTATTGAGTACTTCCACCAAATCTTACCTCTCTATATTTAGATATGGTAGGTTGATTACATGCTGAAAAGTGTACAGCAACCTGATGACTTGAACATGACGCAAGAGAATGTGATGGTCACAAACTTGCAAAAAATACACGCCAAATGTGTAACGCTCAATTCATCGGATTAGTAAAGTAAACAATTTTCAGCGAGTAATAAACATACCATTTTCTTAATTTGACATGCTCGATTTTCGAGTAAATCAATTTTAGAATTTCTGAAAAGTGAATTAAAAATTATTTTAAGGCAGAATTTATCAAATTTACGTATTATTATATAGAATTTTACAAACTTTCATGCTGCTCGCATGAAATTTCTTTATGTATACAAATTTTGTTTTTACCGAATTGATCTGGTTATTTTTTGAGGTTGACCGGCATAATCATCTCAAAATAATTTGAATTATCCCAATTTTTCATGGTTTTGTCTTAAAAAGGTTATAGACATTTAAAATTTCCATTTTTGGTTTCTTTTATATTTTCGTCCAACCTGTTATACATGATCCAGTATTAATTATAGATATATAAAGATATAAAATCAATTTATAGTAGTCATTTATATAGAGTATGGTCATTTAAAAGTTTGATATTTGAAACTATAAAAATACAACTTGGCACTACAATTAATTATATTTAAAATAAATCAAAAATACGTGTATATCAGATGTCTCTAGAGATAAAAGCATATCTAATAACAAAAATGACAAAATATTTGGTGATATAGCAAGTAAAAATATTATATTCTTGTGAATTCATACATCTGGTCATAAAACAATAATCTATATAATAATAAGTATATGTACGATATTTTTATACAGAATATCAATTGTTGCTTGTACCAAACGAGGCATAAACTATACTTCGGCATCGGACTACTGTTATCTTCTGCTAATTTTCGAAGATTATATGATAGATATTTCTTTTCCTTCGGTATCCAAGAATCGGGTAAAAATTGCTACAAGATCACTGTCTTTTGTAGCACATTGTAAGTTTCATACGTGAGCGATTTCAAAGACATTATTTTAGAAGTATTACGCCCAATAGTTTCGCTCAAGAGCGGATTTATTTGGAAAACGTTTTTTATCACTTGAAATATCAGCTTAAAATAAATAGTATATGAATTAAAAATTTACTACACCCTGAAATTTCGATTCATAGATTTCCTTTTTGAAGTTAAAATTCCATTCAAATTACAGTTTCGAGTGAACTCATCCGATAGAAATCTGGATTGACTGAAGGTGTTTGTTTGTTTAACAATGCTGTTGTTGCATGGGACTGTCATTAATATATTTTAAAACAAGATTTGCAGAGGCTGCCATCATCTATATAGGAATAAACTAACGCTAAGTAAATATTGAGTAAGAAAAAGAAGTATCACAGCGCAGCGTAGGAAAAAACACTATGTAGAAACAAATTTTAACAAATTATATGTATAGACTCGGTCTTAAATTGACTCTCCGTATATATAATGTACATAAATATTTCATAGTATATATATATATATATATATATATAATCATAAAAAGTAGGTCAAAACAGAAAACAATAAAAAATTTAATAATAAAATGAACAAAAAAAAATTTGATAAAATTTTCTTTTTAATACAAATATTCGATTGAATCAAATATTATACATTTTATTTTCTCACTCTTCTAAGCAAAAAACTTCATGATCTATCAAAATAAAGATTAAAAAAATCCCGTATGAACTGTTTACTATAACTTTTGATTTAAAAAATAGCTCATAATTTATTTTTTTTATATTATAAAAAATATTGTATTAAATGCTCAAATGACCTCTATGTCTAGTCTTGAATAATATTTTTAATCTCGACATACAGAATATGTCACAGTATATTAATTTTAGTTTAAAGTTTGTAACGGCACCTAATATTGACCGCACAAACCAAATTTTGGTAAAGTTCTTCATAGGCACACCTAATTAGTCAGTCCATTTCCGGTTGTCCGTACATCCGTCACGATAACCCAAAAACAAAAAGAGATAGTGAGCTGCAATTTAAGTGACGTTTTTTAAACATAAAAAGTGAGTTTAAGTTCGTGAGCAAAATTAGTCCATGGGGTCCAATGAATCATTGACCCAAATTTTAAACGTTAAACTATAAAAGTTAAAACAAGCAACTTTTCATAAAATGTTTGATTTTCCCACAATTATAATTTCCAAACAATGAAATTCGATCATATGTTGAGTATCTAAATAATTAACTCTGTTATAGCTGTTTATTTACATTTTATTTTTACGTTCCAGTTTACACAACTTTTAATAATACTACGTCATGATCAAGATGTCATGTAGTATACAGTCTATTTTTAACCACCAAATAATTCACCCCTCAGTCAAAGTAGATGATTTTTATGTCAACCACCTCATTGATCTTTCTGTATATTCAAGGTTGTCTAAAGTAAGATCATTTCGCTTTACGCCTAAATTATATATCACAAACTAGTCAAATAACAAATTGTCACAATTGTATATAGAGGTAAAAAAAATAGTAAATTCTTTGCAATAGTAAAAAAAAAAAATAGGAAAAGTATTTAACTGAAAATAATGGATTATAAGACATTACTAGGCTTTATAATAGACATATGCAGAATGAAAAGTAGGTCAATGTCATTTTTGAAATATTAAAAATTCTCATTTTAGAATTAATATAGAAACGAATCCACTATATTTCATGTAGCCGATTAAAAATTAAGAACGTAGAAAGTTTATTAATGTTTTAAGGTTTTCTAAGGTAATTAAGGACTATAAGAACCGAACATTAAACTCATTTTACGATTGAGTGGCTAGTTTTCGATATATCACTTCAAACTTGTTCGAAGTATTGACCTCCGGATCAAATTTCAGGCAATATCTCAGAAACTGTGCACCCAATAGTTAAATGGATGTTATTATTGTCTACAGGTCAAGTTTTCCTTAAAAACATAATTTATGCGAAATTGAAGACTTAAAGTGTATTTCTCGATTTTGAATATAAAAATTACGAAAATCGAAAAAATAAAATGTTTACCACCGAATTCGATAAAATCATGTTTATAAGCGTAACTAACCTATAGATTGCAAAAATTGAATACAATTTGATCCGCAGTTTTTGTGATATCGCCTGAAACCCGATTCAGAGGTCAATTTTTCGTTCAAAAAACTAGCGAAGAATCATAAAATAAGTGTTATTTTTGGTTTGCTTAGACCTAAAATTATCTATTATAGTTAAATTAATAACATTTTTTTTTTGGCGATTATTTACAGCATCACTTAAACCAAGTATAAATTGTATAAATGCACTCACAATAAGTGCATCTCCATTTACATAACCATTGCAACTATAAAAATACTAAAATTTTTATCATTCTCTGGTAATTTATTAAATAAAATATAAAAATATAATATTATAAATAATTTTTATCATAATATTTTTTTAATGTGCTTTCACACACAAATATGATAACTAATTTTTTTATATAATTTATGTATGTAAACTTAAAAAAGTTAAAAGCAATATAACTTTATAATATGCCATTGGATACAATTAGGCAATGAAATCGTTTCCTTCAGTAATTCGGAACTATAAGAGTTTAAGATACATGTGTCCCTCACCATTTAACATTGAATGTAAAAAGATATATCTTCCTAACTTGCAGAAAACGTACTTTTATAAATTTTTCCAAAATTGGGGGGCCTAAGGTTTTCCAAAAACTATCAAAAATGGATGTAAAATTTGTAAATGAAAATAATGCACCCACCAAATTACATCAAAATCGAACGACGCATTCGAAAATTACAGCTAAACAAAAATATATAGATACTACCAGACGAAATGTAAAACCATTTAAATCATAAAAGACTGGACGTTTGGATAACTCGAACAAAAATGATGTAGAAGCGCACTTTATTTTTACTTTGTTCACTGTTTTTATCGATTGAGTTTCTTTGCCCAAGAGTATACATACTAGTAGTTTATGTTTGTTTGGAAAGCTGATGGTAGTAGTGGAATAACAGCATCACCATTTGTTGTTTTTACCACAACGTAAGATGCACAGCATAAACTTAAATACGTTAAAGATAACATTAAACTTATTTAGTATCATAGCATAGGATAGATGATAGCAAGCATACTTTATATGTAGTAAAGTCAGTGTTAAAATAAAATTATTTAAATTTCTACAAATTCATTAGAATGGAAAAACTTTTTAATAGTACAGTAAGTTATGTGAAACTTCATAAGTAATTAATAAATGAACAAAAATAAAAAATAAAAAATTTAAGAAAATCAGATAGAAACACTTTCATAAATATTCTATCGTTTTTATAATAAACTTTGTTTTACATAATTTCGATTAAGTAAATCTTTGCAAAAAGATCTTTTAAAAACTAAAAAGAAATTAAATTTAAATCGTATAATTACTACAAAGGCCAGAAAAAAGATTCTACTTTTATATTTATCAAAATTTTTACAATCATTTATCTACTTTAAAATATTTCTACTTTTCAAGAATAATTTCACATCATAGACCACGATAAAAGTTTTAAAATGGTAAAAAATGATAAATTATAGTAGGATGAAACCCATTGGAAATGGAAGAGACTATAACAAAAAAGTAAAAAAAAATAATTTACGAGCGATCTGTGGACAGGAAGTGTAAGGGTGTGAGTTTTTAAATGTAAAACACAGTTTATCTCGGTATCCTGCAAAACTACAAGTCCAATGGAAAACCGTTAAACTTTTGTATTTACACTTTTTTCACATAATCTCACAATTTTTTCGATTGAAAATTAAGGTGCTTTTTCGATATTTATTCAAAATATGATGAAAATATAGAAATAAAAAACAAAAAATTGGTTATTTAATTTTTTCACATAAATTTTGAGGCTATGTGAAAAATGTATAAATACAAAAGTTGTAGATATTTATATTGCAAACAACTTTGCTATTTAACTTTTTTCCATAGAACTTGTAGTTTTGCCGGAAATCGAAATAAACCATGTTTTACCCTTAAAAACTGATGCCCTTCCACTTCCCGACTTCATATCGCCCGTAAATTACTTTTCCTTTCATTTTTCTTCTATTTTCTTCCGTTTCCAATGGGTTACATCCTACTATAATTCTTTTTTGTTTCAAAAATTATCGATCATGGTCTATCAAAAGAAATAAATAGAAAGTTAAATTTTTAAAAAGTAAAATTATTAAAAATGTTAAAAGTAGTAATAAAGTAGGTAAATAATAGTAGAAAAATTTCATAATTAATATTCTTTAAAGTTGAAAAATTAAGAACAGAATACTGTTATCGTAGGATCAATGTTCACTTTCTAACAAAAAATTGAAATTTACAATCCAACAGTTATATATAGTTAATTTTAATGGTGGGAGCGCAATTAAATTATGAGAGTATGAAGATTATATATATGATACATATTTATTTGCACCTCCACCATATTATTTAATTTAAGAATATTATAGAATGTTGATGTTTTAAAAAAAGTTAAATAATGTTGACTGATAGTGTTTTATATTTTTTGAATTTTTTCAATTTTTTGTGGTTGTAATTTTTAGATTTATGTTACTTTTTATTCTTTTGTAGACCATTTTGCTTTATTATTAAACAGATTGTAATTTATATATATATACAAAAAAATTATAATTGGTTTATTTATTATGGAAAAATTTGAGAACATCTGGACCGATTTCGATTGTTTTTCTCCAAATATTTATAATATTTTTGGATAGATTTATGCATAAATTCATAATGCTGTTTTGGCCTTGTTCGTTAGACTCTGGGGAAAGTTTTCATGAAGTGTTTTTACTAATTTTTTTAACTTTTATTAATATAAGGTATTAATCATAATTTATGTAATAGGTCAATTTTATAAACTGTTGAACTTGTTCCATTTTATAATTTATGCTTTCATATTGTCATAAATAATCCATTGAATGTAGGTATAAAATAAAACTTCATTTTAGTGGGCGTACAAAGAGGTTAGTATTGAACTGAGAACTCTAATGAGGCATTTATACATTTTGTAATTATAGTAACCACTATTGTTCTCATGAATTACATAATAATATATTTATATTCTATAAAATATTTCAAATGTACACATGTGTTCAAAAAAGGAAAGACAATCTCTAAGTTTATCACAGATTAAAAAATTTCCCATCATGATTTTCGGAAATAACAAAATATTTGTAGGTTAAAGTTGTAAAAAACCGTTTTTCTCAATTTTTTTTAAATTTCTACGCAGCTAAGAATTGAAAAGAAAACAATTATAGATCTTGCAAAAGGGTACAAAATTACGTGACACAAAATTTAAATCGAATTATGGGTTTTGTCTTATTATAAAAATTGAGACTATAAAAATGTCAGAGGAGAGATAAGATGTATGGGGGACAAAATTTATAGTGAATATATGCTATAAAAACAAATTTTGAGACTTTTTATTTATAACATAGCAATTATTACTTATATTAATTTGTGAAAATATCAAATTTAATAGATTCGTTCCCATAGATTAAGATCTACATAAAGTGAGTGATTTACTATGTTTACTGTGAGTGATAAACTGGAAAAGGCTAGGGGAGGGAGCGACATTTTGCATGTTTGATGTACGATTATAAGAAAACAAGTAAATTAATTAATTGTTATTGACTGCCCATAAAGAAAACATAAAATGTTAAAATTTTTTTCAAATTTTTAAATGAAGTATGGATATGTATCATGGATATCGATTTCATCTCTTAATTGAGAATGGCCCATATGCTTGCTATACGCACATTTTTAAAACATCCATTTAGATAGAAAATTAGATGACCAGTTTAAATATCTTTACTTTAGTGAAAAATAAAAGATGTTTGTAAAATGGGAAAAGCCTTCATAATTTCGAAAGTTTATAAATTCAGTAGTTTGTAGACAAACATTCTGACCGTTGGACTACCTGACAGATAGACAGACAGGATGACAAGAAATAAAAGGTTGTAAAACGATGTAATGCAAGAATACTTTTGAATGAATAATGTCGTAAGTATGAACAGGAGTGTATGCTGAAGTAATACAAGTAGGATGATATTTAATGCAACATTATTTAAACAGATAATATACTCAAGTTCATATAAACTTTAATATTTAATTGTGTTACCACAACAATATTGAGTTAGGAACAAGTACAAAAGTAAAATTTATTTAAATAGAAAATGTTTTAAAAATTTATTCATTCAACAAAGGTTTTATATATTCAGAAGTCCAGAAAGAGTAAAGAGAAGAAACGAACAATTCAACTATTGGAAACTTGAAATTTCCCAAATTGAGGTTGTATGCCTGTTGGAAGATCCAGTTTCTTGAAACAAGTGTCATTTTTAAGTATTTGTTACACCCAGCTGGGGTGAACGTAATGATACACTAGTCCGAATGTTAATTCCAATCAAGGTATATTGGGCTTCGTATAAAGTAGGTATTAGATAATATTTAAGCTTTCTTAATGTACTAAAAATGTAATGAAACCTGTAATCCATGCCATGACACCGACCCAAGCTCCATGTTTGTTTAAAGTGTACCGACTATGGTGCGCCGTATACTTTAAAATGCAGATTTTGCCCAACATAGATTAATTTATATAGTTATATAAAACTGAGACACATTATGGAATTGCTCCACAAAATACATAAGGAACTATAATAAATTAAGAGGTGTACTAGGAGTGGGTAATAAAGGCATAGAAAAAGCTACAAGACCAAATTTCTACATTACTATTCCTACTAAGCTTGCCGTATTGAAACGAAATTCAATCATAAAGGTTTTTTGTTAATATGTATTTTTCTTTTTCTCAAATTTTTGTTAATAGGCTCTTAAAAGGCATAACAATTTTACAATTGTTACAAGAAAATAACGAAAAAGATTTTAGTTTTTATGTTTATATGACTGAAATAAACAGACAATTTTTTATTTTTCTAGAAGAATTCCTAAAAACTTCGCCCAGTCTAGCTCTTTACGAATTAGCTAACACTCGGCAATGTCTTCAAATCTTGCTTTGTAGACATTATGGCATACCCATCCATTCATATGTTAAAATACTAAAATTTCCATGCTGAAAATAATGTTTATATGTATAAAAATTGAGCTTCAGGTTTGAACCTTAATTTTCAATAATCTGCCTTAATACATTATAAATTCTTCCAATCCATAGAAAATAACACTTTATAACTTATAAGATTATCGATTTACAAAACATCCCCAATTAAGTTATGACTTGTGTAAAATTTTAAACCTGTAAATAACATAATTTTTTTTCATTTGTAATGGTGTCTTGTCAAAATAACTATTCGAAAACAACCAGTATTAAATTTTATGGTTTATCATTCAATATTATACAACTAATATAAAAAAAAAATCAAAAGTGCAATTCTAATTGTACATTAGTTGCTATAAGTGGAGAATTAAGTGATTTGATCAGCATAATAATTGGTCAAGTATCATGTTTCGGAGACCATAATTATAAAGTATTCAGCTGTGTGTTTATATGTAATCTAAACAGGCATTTTTGAAACTATAACTAGTCATTTTCTACTTGAATAATTTTGACATAGCACCATTTATAAAATATGCCCAATCAATAAGCTACCCATAAAATACAAGATATAGAAACATGCAAACAATTAGATATGAATATATATATGATGAAAATTTTAAAATATTCAATATGTAGAGTTATTAATTATTTTGCAAAAAGTCAGATATCTCAAAAAGTCAATCATCTGCAAAATATTCATGAAATGATTCTTACTGATACTTTTTTTTTGGTTACCACATATTATATCTCAGAGACGGAAATCTATAAGTAGTGCCCAAAACGAAAAAATTATTTTATATGTTATAAATTGGGAAATGATTCGAGGCAGAAATAAGAAATCCAGAAATTTAACAAATTATTTTTAATTTAAGAAAAAAAAAAAAAATATTCCATTTAATATAATTTAAAAATTTTTAAAAACACTTCCAGGCCAATATAATTGATTTCGCATGCGCAGTTAAAATATTAAATTTACAGATAAAAATTTCCGTTTTTTAATCGCATGTATAAAAAATTTTGAAAAATTAATCAGAAATAAATATTTCTGTCACATAACAGAAAGGAAAAATTTGCTATAAACTAAGGAAATTTCTGACTATTTGACCAGGTAAGTACAAATGTGTACTTACTTGTCGCTTTAATAGTAAATTTCAAATATAATTATATAAGATTTTTCAAAATAAAATTGCTTTTTTAATTCAAATTTAAATTCAAAACACTTGAGTAGTTTTTATCCGAATAAATTTTCGCGTATCGGAAAAATCAATAGGCCACACAAATTAGTTCATTCAATCAAGTTTTGGTTATTCGATTTTTCAGGTAGAAATATGCACCCTAAAAATTTTTCCTTATTATTCTACTATAAATATCTATTAGACTTTTCCAGTTTCAAATACTGTTTCCCACTTTGAAAAATTGTCGTCACTACAATGAAAACAAACACATTTTTCAAATAGAGATATTTCAAAACCGAAAAATGATATTTATATATCTGTATATTTAATATTTTGTTATAAAACTATTAAATCTGGATATTTATGAATATTTTTGATTCTTCAATCTCTGGAATGGAAGCTGGATGGATGTAAGATAGTTTTAAAAATCTATTTGTTTAGGAATCCGTCGTTTAACATTTCAACAAATCAGAATCATTCTTTAATACAATACATACCCAATTTTTAGGATTTTATAAAAATTACAATTGAATATTTTAATTATTTATAAATATTTGTTGTGTATTATGAAAAAAAAATTCCTTATGTAAATTGCCAACAAATATTTATAAACTGTTAATGAAATTGTTTTATATGAAAGGGATTAATGATACAACACTCACCAAAGCTTGCGCGGCGCCTTGGTGCTGCAAACAACATAAGCACACATTTAGTATCGCTGATAAGTATTTATATAGCGAGTCTACTATTTATTGCGTTCACTTTTACATAATATTGTAGTAGTTTTATTATACAAGGTGTTTGAAAAAATATATCATACTTTGGCTGTAAATATTTTGTACTATTCAAATAATAAAAGTTTTTGTTCAATCTAAGTCTCTAAACCTCAATGAATCAAATAAAAGTCAAATAAATTAAAGTAGCCCAAAGTTGGTAATTTGATCAACTTTGACTGAAAATTTTTGAAGAATTTCTTAATAAATTTCAGTTTAATTCAGTGTTCATCATAAACTTAAAATTTTGTATCCAAATTGAGCCCATTGAGTATCATGTGTTAAAGCATTCATTGGTTTTATAAGACTTCCACATTTAAAGTCAAAGGATAAATTTTTTCTTTAAAAATCTTGGTTAAACTGAAAACACTTTTAATCGTTTTTTGGAAATTTTAATGGCCGAGGAATTATATTGTATCGTTTGACGGTAGACTTAAAAAATTTATCGACATTAGTTCTTTTAAGATTACTGTACAATTAGCTAATCATTGTATGATATAGATTGTAAGTTATGGGAACCAAGCCACAAGATGTTCTGTGGTTTGATTATAGACATATATTGAAATATTACTAATAATTGAAATTGGTATTATCTCAATATAATAACATAAATAAACAGAAATAGGCCACAGTAGGTGATAATAGCTTCTATGAATAATACCATAGGGTACGCATATTGGTTTTTTATCTGAAAAACGCTACGCTTCTTTAGCCATTTGGTTATTCTAATTAAGAAAAATTAAAGAGATCCGCAGCACAGAGTAGTACTACTTAGATCAAAATATCCGACTCCGTTATAGACATACATTTTTTTTATGAATTTCCTCATCGCTCGATTTCTTAAAAAAATATATTAGTAATATCCTTGGGCTATAAACATTCTGTGTTTGTAAATCGAAAACTAAAGCATTTTCTAATCGTTATTCAATAATATCATATTACATCAACAAAATTTAAAAAGATGGCGCAAGAATTTCCCTAAGAACTAATATAACAGACCCAGATTAAAATAGGCACTAAATAAATGTATTTAAAAAATAAATACATAAAATCAATATTTGATCTTGACAGCGTAAATTATCCACACATTCTCCTATTAGCAAAGCAGAGAGTTACAATTTTTAAGGTTTTAATCTTCAAAACTTCCTGACCAATTTCAACAAAATATCGTTGATATGAACAGGAGGTTGTGGAGAGTAAAGATACTTACCCCTTGCCAATCGGAAAAATTGAACAAATAAAAGAAAATCAAACTTGATATGAAATATATCAACGATTAATTTTGGTTAAACTGTTGTTCTGTGCGATGGAAGTCGCGGGCTAAGAAAATCAACGATATACAATTCTACGCTCAGCAAAAGATGTAAGCCATTTTTGGCTCTCGTAAATTAGTTCACAAGAACTGTTAAATATCGAAGAGTTCTAAATATTATTTTAAAACATTTTTTTCTGATACGGACACTTTCAAATTTGGATAAACTTTGAAAAGTATGGCATAACTATTTCAAACACCTTGTAATAATGCATTTTTCATTTTCGATTATTTATATATATATATTACTTAAATCATTAACAATTCATACATGTCATCAAATTTTCAAATCGGTAGACATTTTAAATCATTACCCATATCAAAATAATCTATCAAGAAAATCGATAAGTGTAAGATGACTAGCCTCTTACCTAATTGTAAAGCAACATTGCAGACCATAATATACAAGCAATAATCTTGTTTTGTTTCTTCTAAAAGTCATGTATACTTTTAAACCATTTTTATTCCATTTATTTTGCAATGTTGCAAATTGATTAAATGTATGACTAGTCTTAAGTTTTGATAACATTTATCAAATTGTACCGCTTTTCTTATTAACTTTTTTTAAAGTAAATTGGGTTTATGCATTTTTATTAAAAATATTGTCATACCATTTAAGTAAGAACCTTAAGCGCATTTGGACAGAGTTAAAGTAATATTTAAATATTATATATTTAAATATTTGTATGTCATTAATTGTATTTTATTACAAAATATGTCGTTGCTGAGATATGAAGGGTTTGGTTAATTCATTTTAACGTACATTAGTTCTTTTACAAACTTCTACTATTTTTTAAAACAGCAAATTTCTTAATCAGCACATTTCACATATATATATATATATATATATATATATATATATATATATATATATATATATATATATATATATATATATATATATATATATATTTATATATATATATATATATATATATTTATATATATATATATATATATATATACATATATATATATATATATAGAGAGAGAGAGAGAGAGAGAGAGAAAGAGTTTAGAATTTCTTATAAACCTAACAACATAGTCCAAAAGTAGGCAATAATACAGGCTTTCGATATTATATTTACAAAAAGTGAATATAGAAATAGAAGTTTACATCCATTCGTTTTATTCTAAAACTTGATAGGCAATCTACTCTAAATCTGAACTCTATTCTGCTTTGAACTTTATTCTACATGATAGATGAGATTCCTGAGCATTGTTTAAGAGCTGTTCCTTGGTTTATGTTATAAGACTATGAAATATAATGTCTACATTAGTGATTAAAATAAATTTCTCACTTGTAATCAAGAATTTAACCACTGTTTAACTCGAAGAAAGAGTGTATATCAATTCACTTCATGACAGTAATGTTTAAAAAAAATATCAAAGGACTGTTATGTAAAGGATATCTACCAATATATATAAGTTATTGATAAAAGAACAACTTTCAATTTAGTGATAAAATTTTTTTAAATTATTCTAAATAAATTAAAAGTAAAACAATATTTTTAAAAACAAGCTATTAATTAAATGCCCTAAATAGAAGAAAATAAATTTTAACTTTTTATAAAGCAGAGAAAACGATCGGTTTTTTTAATTTAATGTGGCTCATAAAATATATAGTAATTTTATAGGATTTTTTTCGAAACAGCAATTTAAAAGGAAATGTATAGATAAATCTGGTAGTAATATGATTTCCACTGGCCACTTAGTGTGAACAAAAATACTTATATATTCATTTAAACTGTTTTTTATAATTGGCAAAATATTTGAAACTGCCTTCAAAAGATTTGAGTAAGATTAAATCCACCAATTTATTACATTACACAATTTATATGATATAAAAGCTTGTCAAGCTTTTCTTGAAAGTTTATTTGTTTCTTTTTGGAGCATTTAAATAGAAGCCTAATTTTAAAAATATTTTATTATGAATCATTTATTTTTATTTTTGTGTCATTCGTTATCTTCTCAAAAATCACTTTCGTTTGATGATAGCGTATAAAAAAAAGATTGTATTAAAAGGTGGAGGGGTGAATCCAATAATATTTATTTATTCTGATTTCTCTTTCTGTTAAATTTAAACACTTTTTGCGTGTAAAATCATTAATGCATACACCCAATTACTCTTATATGTTAATAATCTTGTTTCTATGTTAATATCAACAGTTCAAAAATGAAAAAGCATTGAAAATAATGTAAGTGAACTTTGATTTACATACAGCACAACACTAGAAAGTATATATATATATAGAGAATAAAATAATTTTCGTACTACACACACTTATATGTATATATAAATGTACACTCAATATTGTCAAAAATGCAAATATACACAAGAATTTTAGGTAATGTAAGTAAGTAGTTTTGTTGTTCATGATTTATTCATGTGTCTTTTGAGATAAGGAAATATATACTTTACTCACAACATTCAATCAATCAATAAATATACTAATAGAAGTGCACGCACGGCTGTTTTGTTTTGACATATTGAATTTGTAAATTTTAAAAGACAGAAAAACAAAAAATCAAATTAAACAAAATGAAAAGAGTCCAATATATAATTTAGGTTGTATATATTCCATTTAGCAATTTTCATTTTTTATTATTTTAATAACCAAGTATTTGTTTTATTACTATTTAAAAATCAAATTAATTAATAATATTTTGAATCTTAATAATTATTACTTAATTTTATTACCTAAATAAAACACTGTTTATTATCACTGTTGAAAAAATTTGTAAAGGCTTCAATAGGCCAAATTTAAAATTAAAAAATTAAATAATCCCAATAAATCGGGATGTTTTATTTTATAAGCTATGGTTTGTATATAATTTTATATATTATTTTTGACAGTGGCAAGTAACTTATAACAAAATGTATACTAATTTTAATATACATAGACTGTTGTTATTTTGTTATTTTATAAAAATATTCTATAATTTTAGAAAAATTTATCATCATTGTACTTACAAGATTTACTTGCCTTTAGAAAAAAAAACGTGACGATCTTTTATCGCCTTATGTTTATAAATAATTACCAATTAGACATTAATGAGTCCTTATTTTCAATTCCTTAATTGTGAACATTATTTACCTTGTAAATGATTCAGATTTTTAAATATTATACTGAAAATGGACCTTTTGTCACATTATTAAAAAATAAAGTATTAATAAATAAATACCTATGTAGTTTTTCATAATACAAGCTTTGTTCAAACTTTGTATATGTTAAAATTCATAAATGATTAATGAAAATTTCTATGTGTATTTTTTATAAATTAATATGATAAACAATTATTTGAAAGCATTTTTCTAATGAACATTTTTAAACATTCATTTCGTAATTACATGTTTAAAAAAAAAAAATTATTTTTTATAAATCAAACAATTTAACTGTATAAAATCTGTCACATAACTTCCATAACTATTAAAAAATCTTTTCAGTAGCTGCTTTAGCCCTATATAAGGGTATTCTGACAAAGTTTAAGTTTTTCTGATATTAAAAATAAGTTAATTTGATTTGATTTTATAAAATTGTTAAATTGTTAATAAAAACATTTAAAAAAAATTACTATTACTGCTTACGTTTGCCCCACATTACTTTAGTTATTTTTATTTATTATAGCTATTTTTTTTAGTTATTTAAGTTATTTTTTTTAAATCTTAAAAAATAGGCAATATATAGACGGTCAAAATTCTTAATTATAAATAATCAAACAGATTTGCATAAATGACGTCATACATGTTCATCTCCATAGTGATTATAAATAAGGGTCATTCTACGGTAAGGGGTCCTATCGTTGCCCATGGCACTTATATACACTTTCCTTCAAAATTTAAGCTAAATAATTATGAACAAATGAGTTGATTGTAAATAAAAATGTTATATAAATGACTTTCATATTTAAAAATTTTGTTATGCTGTTTTTCTATTGAAAATGATTACCAAAAAATGACCCATAAAACTTTATTTTTAAAAAAGAGATGAAAAACTATCTTTAAGAGCTTATGAGATATTTTTTTTTTTTTGAATCAATTTTAATTTAATTGTCGAATTTTGTTTGGTATTAAACTTATTTTCACATTTTGATGGATAAAATAGAAAATTTTGTGTATTGCATCTTCCCTATCTGTGTGTCTTATAACAGAAGTTATATTATTTCAGTAATGTCTATTCATTAGAATATACAGGTAGTGAATGATATCTAATATATTTTCGATATTGAATATTTAAAAAAAAAAAATAACATTATAAATTAACATAGTTCTAAAAAAAGCATTTTTTTTATTTAATACGGTCAAGGTAGGTTGATAAAATAATAAAACAGATTAATTCACTTTTTTTATAGAAAAAAATTCCAATACCTGTAATCAAATGACCACAACAGATTAAGATATTAAATTGGTTTTTTTATGGTTTATACAAAAATTATATGCGGTAAAAAGGGTCTTTACAAAAAAAAAAAGGACAGTACAAAAAAAAGAGTATAATGTTTGCAGGGTTCATGTATAACTTCTCAATACATCGAATTCCTGTGTCGCAATGTTGGGCGATGAACTCTGAAGGGACTGTAAAGTTTTTAACTCGATTTGTTTTTCAAAACCCTGGAAGAAATTAGGAAAAACTTTCTCTTATGGAGATTTTATATAGGAAAAAATTTAATAAATGGCAGTTAAATATATTTAAGGCATGATACAGAAATGTGGTTTTCGATGTGAAATGGGTTAATGGAAATGAGAACAAAATTTGTACAGTGTAAATTGGCAAAACTATGAGCTTTTTTGCTATGCAAGTAGGAAGAAACCGATTACTTGTAATTGATAGTGAATGGTTTGATAAAATGGGAAAATTTATAATTTTTTTCACTCCCTCTCTGTAAGTAGTGTACGAAAATTATTAACTTTTGACTACATGCAAACAAGAAAATGTATTCGCGGATAACTTCGTCATTTATGAACTGATTTTTATGAGTCTTTTTCTGTTAGAAAGGAAATATCCCAAGAGTAGTACCATGATAAGAATCTCATGTCCCTAAGAGGAGAAAAGGGGTAGAAACTATTTTTAGTAATTATATTTCATCCAAAGAAAATATATTGTATACAACACTCAAAAATAAAACTTTAAAAAAAATAACCGCGTTTAAAAAAATACCAAAAAGTAAAAATAATTTTAAACTAGAAACTTCTATAAATAATCTTTGTGATCAATTACCTTTCAAAGTCGATGCCTTACCTAATCCTTATCTAAAAAATTGAATGGTTGGCGTCCAGAAAAACTGAGAAAACTAAGTGGTCACAAGGAAATTATTTATTGAAGTTATTAGTTTAAAATTATTTTTTACTTTTTAGTTCATTTTTTTGAAGGCGATTCTTTTAGTTCATACTTTTTTATCTTGTATGTACCCTCAATTCGCATTTGTTGAAAATTTTTTTAAGTATTGATACACATTTTTACATAACTAAATAAATTTCCAAAAAAAATAATTAAATTCTATAAGGCAATTGAAATGTGAAATGATGAACAAACAATATGTACAATACATATTATATATTAATCAACAACAAAGGCACCACAAAAATGTACCTAATTGAATATTTATAAAAAATCATTATTATGAATTCGATCTTATTGTTTCCGCGTGAATAGACAAATGATTTCCGCTATCAGATTTGATTACTACTAATATCCGGTAATGATACTGTACAGGTTTGATATTGTACTATAATACGTTTTTAATACACGGTGATTAATTCTTTAGAATTTAAATAAATTGATTATTTAGTTGACTGAACGAAGGCAATATATAACTTTCAATCTATTTTTTATTATTTACTTTAAGGGGTTACATGGGTTTCGTGGCTTCAAAAAACGTGGGTTTATTATATTCTACAACATCTCAAGAATATTATCCTAAATTTTCACGTCGATCCGAATAATAGTTTCGGAGATACAGCCTTTGGAAGGTGTGCGCTCCAAGTCAGGTATAGAAGGGTCAGTGCGCCTCAGGTATAGTGAGCAGCTGCAGTCTATTGTTTGTCGTCTATTGTCCAATATTCATAGATTTTGCCTTGGTTTTCTCAACTCTCTCATCGTTTGTGCGGTGTTCTTACATTATTAAAGATGAAGATCAATTATGTAATGGTAAAGTACAGTTTAAGTATTGTTCGAAATTTGGTCTGGGATTTAAAATCGTAGTAGAATGTGAACGATGTGATCCGAAATATATTTTATCTTGATTATGCACAGTATGGATTTAATATTAGGCCGAAATGCCCACGAATATGCCCGAACTTCGGGAGAAAACCGTGTGTGCGCAGGCGAAAAAAAATCTGTGAGCGAGACTCGCGAAGCCAGAATCCGTCATCGACAGGAGCAAAAGGATGCCCTGGACATTGCAACTGCTGCAGGATCTTTACTTTATGGCCCAGGAATCGACGATTCACTGAAAGTTACAAAAATATTTTTTTCCGCTTTTATTGTTACTCAAAACTTTAAACGCGTTTGTCTCGGAACTGTGTTTTCTAAGTCGGCTGTCAAAAGTTCTCAAACACTACTCAACCGATCTTGATGAAATTTTACACACGTGTTTGAAATACAATTTACTCGTGCTTGGGCGAAGGATTTTTCAATTACAACTATATTTTAAAAAGAGAAATCACCGGAAATGACGTCACAATGGCGGAGTTTTAATTTTTTTTTTTTAAATCTCAGAAATTATTCTTTAAATGTGTATATCTATAAGCCGAAAAAAGTTTTAATTAAATAAATAATTTTTTATATAGAAAAAAAATTATTGAAAATAGGCCTTCTTTTAGCCGACGAAACCCATGTAACCCCTTAAGAAAACATATTGTATTATCAACTGTACTTTGGCGCTCATTGAGCTACAAACGATTTCAAAATTATTTCAAAGGCTTAAAGGATAGAAGGTAACTATACTGTATTAATACTTCTGTGAACTATAGATTTCATTCAGAAGTAAATAAAAAGTATATAAATAAAAAATTATACTAAATTTATAAAATATCTGACACCATCCAAAACAACAAGATCTTAGACAAATTAAATAGTATGTCGAAAAATTAAATATAATATGCATTAAATAAAACGATACGATTTCGCTTGAAATGCAAAATCGTTCAGTTATACCAAGGACCTCACATTGTTCGATCAAATACTTGTTACATAATATATACTGGTGTATATGTTAACTTGGTATACACAAACAAACTAGAAAATAAAGTAGACTTGCGCCAATTTCCTATATCAAATTATTTTGTAGTATATTTTTATAAATACGTATTTCGACTGCAAAGTATTCATCATCAGTATGAATTAGTTAGTTGTAATGATTCTCTGAGGAGATGTTACTCGTTGCTAATTTGGTGACGGTCTACACATACGTATTTTAGTTTAGTTTAATAATTCTTTATTTGCATCAAAATATTAAATACAAGTCGGCTTATAACTATAGCACGTAGCCTAAGCTTTATCTATAATACATCATCATCTTATATACTAGTTACATCGAGATTACAATTTTTCATTACATCGTTTTAATAAAAATAAAAAAAAATAAAAAAAAACCATTTGAAAATCACATACGTATTTTGGTGTATGAGCAATTTATACTTTACAAGTATCTATCAAATTGCTACGTCGACCAATCAGCATCGATCACGTGTTTAGTTTTCAGCCAATGATATTGAAGTATTGGACCACGTGGTTTTGCCAGTTAAAAAATCTCAAATTAAAAATTGAATGTAAAAAACTAAAAATGATTTATGAAATTAAATAATTTTAATTTCAAATACCGTTTCAATTCAAATAGTACAACTTCAATTTAGAATTTTTTTTATAAAATCAGAATTTGGAATAGGTCCTTTATCTAAGTTCATCGTGTCTTTACCATATTTTTGAATGTAGATGCTTTCATATGTATCTAGTTCAACTAGCTAATTCATACTGATGATGACTACTTTGTAGTCAAAATACGTATTTATAAAAATACAAAATAATTTGATCTAGGAAATTGGGGCAAAAAATCGAAATTTATTAACTTTGAATATGCAATAAAAACTACAGTTTTTTCATAACAGCCATCCATCATATGTGACACTTATCCTATTGTTGCTTATTAAGTTCAAGGTTTTCGAGTATTTGACGACATCAAAAGGTAGGACTAGAAAAACTTAGAGGCGGATTTTCGCTTAGGCCTGTGAGGCCAGGGTCTAGCTTGGTATTATTTTAGAAGTGGCAAAACTTAAAATTTTTGAAAACAAAAATGCCAAAAAGAATTAAAATTTTGTTGTGAATATAAGAATATTTCAGATATATTTCATTGTTAATTAAAAATAAGTAATCGAATTTTAATACGAAAGATTCATAAAAATTTTTTACCAAATACCACATAATTTTCTTATAGATATATAATTATTACACCTTCAATTATATATATAAACCTTTTGATTTCAAATAAAACGTTCGCTTCAACATCGAGGCGATTGTAGCAACATGTAATACAAGCAAATTTTAACAGAGACTTTTTCAAAAATTAATTCCGTAAATTATAAAATAAAAATTTCCAACGTTTAGAGGACACCTATAAGTATGTTTATTTAAATTTTCCAAAAAAAAATTTAAGAAAACTGATTTTGTTGAACGTCCTTATGTTCTATAGAAGGTTAATTGGTGTAAGAAATTGAGTATAATTATATAATCATCAATGGATTCGCACGAGCCAATGCATGAAAAAAGAAACTATTGTGATATGTGAAACTGGTATGATCGGTTACAAAATTAGGCAAATAATTTTATTTTGAAAAACTATGATTTAAAATTTAATATTTTTAAAATCGCTTTAGTAAAGGCGCCACATTGGATCGGGCATAGGACGGCACATATCTTAACACTGCCTGTGCTTCAACAAAATTTGTTGGACAGTGTCACCTTATTCAACATTTATTAGACAATGGTGTAAAAATCAGCTTGATGGCAAAAAATACTTATGTTCACGTAACTTGGATTGAATTTATAGGACAAAATTATTTTCTGCGTATTTCAGTTAATTACTTTTCAATTTAACAGAATTTCTTTAACATTGGGAATTCACCAAATTGACATGTTGGCGTAATGGTTTTGAAACCATTATAGACAATTTTCACAAATAAAAAATTTGAGCATCTCGTCGAAACACAAGCCACTCATGGAAAAATAGCTTGATGCTTATAATCCGGAAAAAAGTTGATAAAATGATGTACCGTGTATATTTTATATATATATATATATATATATATATATATACACTTTTCTATATTGCGTAGTATTTATTATAGTAATTAACTACTTAGCAACAATACATAAAAGCTTTTGCATGTGACAACAATACTATATCCGGTAATATTTTAATAGTTGGAACAACATTACAAGGCTACAACTACCTATTTATTAATAGTTAGTGGTGGCACTATACTATGACTACTAGTGCTCTCTACTGACTGTTTGTGGTAATTGTTATCACTATAAAATAATAGACAAACCAAAAAAAATAAAAAATTAATTAAATAAAATTATCTAGTGTGAAATAGGCATTAAACTATATTATATTTTATTTTTTATACCATTAGAGGAATTATATTTAAATGAATCCAAGGAAGACGTCGTGTATGTGACCCTTAGAAATTAGACCAATAAATTATTAGTTTTAGTATAAGCAAACATTACAAGAACCAAATTTCACCAATTTAAATTAATTCTTAGAATTATGGAATAACGCAATTAAACGTGGAACAATGTATATGTACCTTTAAACTTCTATTAAAGTTCCTTATGCATACTATAGCCTATTTTTTGAAAACATTACTTTATGTAAAACATTTAATATAGGTATTAAACCAATTTAAATAATAAAAGCTTCAGTTTTTAATCGTAAAATAATTAATTGCTCATATCCTTATTAAACAGAATAGAAATAAGATAAGCTGCGGATTGATATAGAATTATTGTGTCAGTTTAGGCTCAATTATCAATAGGATTTAATGTGATGTAGAAACACACATCAATTGGAAAGAATTGTATACTTCTATTTTATGATTTAAATTTTATTTGACGGTAACAGATTAAAATACAATAATCCCATAGTTTTGGACCCAATAAGCGTTAATGCTTAATGGTTGAGATTTTTTTGGAAGAGCCATACAGATTTGAGACTTTAAGTTCCGGAAATCTGCATCTTAGCTTAAGAGAGACGCTTTAATATAGACTATAAAATATTTAAAATGCAAATGTAACCATATCTGTTCAGAAATCAGAAATCATCCTGTCACCAAGCGAATCGAATTCATTTTAAAAATATCAAGCCGTAAGAGCGAAACGTTATGTATTAAATGTATTAATGTTTATGCTGTTGGACAATCATGTCTTCGTGTTTAGGTGTTTCTCGAAAACGCGTTAAGCATTATATGATTAATAATGCTCCACCAGACACTTTACTTTTGTTATTTAAAGAGTTACTAAACATACTCCAATAAATAAGTCGGACAATGTGGAAAACTGATGAAATAGCTCCAATTTTAAAAGTTCTTGTTTATATGTGTTCCTTAGGCCTTCAGGAACATTCATCACCACAAATATATCTGCCTTACTATGAAAATTGACAGAATTAAAGTAGTGTTCCCACCCCAATTAATAACAGTGATAAAAAATTTAAAATTTCACCACTTTGTTTCTTTTAGGGGTGGTTTTAATTGGGTTGCGACTATTTTCAGTTGCTTTTAAACTTTGGATTCGTGATCAGCGAGCCCAAAAACTCGCAAGAGATGATTTCCTGTGTGGAATTTTACTATTACTATTTGGGATGGAAAAATGAATCTTTCTGAAGATCTACGGTACATTTAGAAAAATCAGTGCTGTTCCACGACTTATCCACTTTTCAAAGTTTTTTCGGGTTATTTACTGACTGATGGTTCAGTTTATCCACATGACAGTACACAGTGAGCCATTTCGAGTCTTTATAAAACTATTTCTTACAAAAATAGGTAATTGATGTCCAATTAAATACACAAATTACAATACTACAAGCTTTCCAATAAACATCTTTTTTAAAGTGTAGTTATCAAACTTAGGAAATAATACCGATGTAAGATTGGTTCACTGTGGTATAGTTTATCCAATGAGCCGTATACGTTTATGTGCACTCCGTCGTATACCAAAAGCAATTATTATTTTTTTCAATTATAAACATTTATCTAGATTATATAATTATTTTATTATTTGAGTAAATTTTAACCAATGTGTACGAACGAATACGAACAAGCACACCATATATTCAGCAACTAAATGTATTTTATATATAAATTATATTCAATTTACTTCATAATTGTTTTTATTTGTCTAAAATATTTTAATGATGAAAGGATATGACGTAATTTTATGTTATATATTTTATTTTATTTTTTTTATTAATTGGTTTACTTTAAAAATATAATTTTATAATGGACGCATACATACATACACTTTTTTTTTACTAATGATATAATTATTCTGTTTGTATACCAAAAATATGCAATGTGTTCTCTTTTATTAAGATGAAACTATTAGAACATCCCATCATTCAGTTAATTAACTGTTTAAATAAATTTTAATGATGCATTTTAAAATACTATAAACGCAATTATGTGAAAAAAATTTAAGAAATTCGTCAACAAAATATTTCTTAAAGCGATTTTTATACTTGACAAATATAGAATAGGATAAGTCCGGGGAATACGGTCGTTGTTTTTAGGAGACGCTATAAAAATCAAACCAGTGGTATTTTTTTCAAAATATTTATATTAATCTAATCTTTATTCATTTGTACTATTCTTTGGCTATTTAATTACAATATCTGTTTGCACTTGCTGCTATAAGCCTACGTTAATAGAAGTGAACTATGCTTAAAATATTACAATCAACCTATTGGTTCCGAAAACAATTGGACTAGCCATCTCTTTCGTACGGCCATCTCCCCCGGATTTACCTTTAACCAGATTATATTAGTTTTAGTCTAAAATTTGAAATGCTATCAAATATTGAAACCACTAACAATATTTTGGCTTGGTTGTTTAAAAAATCATCTGAATAGTCTATTTCCGTATGTCCGTTTGAACGTTATAAAGATAACTCAAAAACGAAAAAAGATAGCGAGCTGAAAATTTGGTACCTAATTCTAGGTCTAAAAAGTGAGTTTAAATTTGTGAATGAGCAAACGCGGTCCGTTGAGTTAAAGCATCCATGACCAAACGTTTAAACCATAAAAGAAAAATTAAAAAATGTTACAATTTCAGCTCAAATTTAGTTAATAAAACATATTTAATTAAAATGCATGTTGAATTTTTCTAAAAATAGATGGAATTGATACAAAAATGAGACATCTATAACAAAGACAATCTCTAACGTAATTTATATTGTGTTTTTTCAATTTTACGCCCACGAAAATTCAAAAATAACTATCCAAATGTTATGGAATTTGGTATGCACAATCTGGATATAAAAAGGAAAAGCGTACCGAAGTGTTTTTTCCAAAAAAAAATAAATTTACAAATGTGGTTTTACGAAAAAAAAAAACTCTTGAACACACCATTCGTTTTGATGTCTTAAATGAATATTCAATATTCTGTATATTCGTAAATATAATAAATGTACCGTTTAGTGACCCCAAAATTATAATTTATGCATTAGCATGTTTTTCATTTTAAATTAAAACATTTATAGGTATAATCATGGGATGGGATGTAGGATAGGGTAGGATATACAGTTATTGTTGTATATTTGTATACTTAACAATAAAATCTAAATCATGTATTTTTAATAAAACATTCTTACTGGTTTTTTAATTTCAGTTAGAAATTTTCATGTTCTAGGACTATAACTTTAATATGATCGAAAAGAAATTTGATACCTGTTTTTTATCTAAAAACGTTCAGTTCGTTAATAGTTTGTTAAAAGTTTAAGAAGGACCATACACTTAAAAAAGTATATAAATATTTTATTTTACATAATTTATTTATTTTGTATGTGATATTTCGTATCAAATAGACAATTATACACTTTTCGTATATAATTGTAAAATTATACAAATAAAAACATAATTTATAACATTTTGTTTTTAGATAACCATTTACTAACGAAAATATCATACTGTCCATTTCATACCAAATGCCATTAACAAAACCTCAAAAATAATATTTATATAAAACAATTGAATACTACAGATAGATGACGAAGTCATGATTTTTTTTATTTGTTTTATTTTAAGAAAGTTTAATTACATTTTATTAATTTATACAATGAAAAATAAAATAATTCTTTTTTTTTTTTTTAATATTTGTATGTGTTATTTAAGTAATATTTTAAGTACAATGTATTATTTAATAATGGTTCACTACCCAATTTTGTTTGAATTTTATAAATTTTCTAAAATAATTCTGGACAAAGAATTTTTAAAAATTTGTTTACCAGAATTTTTTGTGATTGAGATGTCAAATATTAAACAAAATAAAAACATCTAAATTAAATTTTTGTTACGATTTTGTGAAAATACATTTCATTAATTTTATAATTATAGGAATTTTATATTTTCATTCCTTCCTCAATTTAGTTATTTTTCTATAGGTGCGGTATAAATGCAGTTTTCGAGATTTAAACCAATTCCCGTGAAAAATATAAATCATTCTTTTGGGAATCTATTTTTTTTTTTACTTTAATTTTTTGAAATTAAATACAAGACTAAATGTATCAAATAATACACAAAACAAAATTACAAATTTCAATTACAATTTCGTTTGTTTGGCTTTGTAAATCTTTTAAAATTGGGAATAATTTAAATGTAAATAAATAATAAAACAAATTTTTTGCTAATTAATCCAAATTAATTCCACAAATTAATGCTGAATTCAATTAATATTTTAAATGTAACTAAAAAATTTGAACATTTTTTGTACAGAAAATAATAAAAACAAAAAATATTTGATAATACATAAATTATGGAAAAAATTATAGGAAAAAAATTTTGTTTTTAAATATATTTTCTAAAATCTGTAAATATAAAACTTTTAATAATGTTACTTTTTTTATTAATTTTTAATTTTTTTCATTTTTAAGAAATATTATTTCTTTACTTAGTTGGGTTATTATTTTATGCCAATACAAATTTTTTTTTTTTTTTAAATTAATGATATTAGAAAAATATGATTTTATTCTATTTTTATTAAGAACACTGACTATTCGTTAGGTTCGCATCTTTTTGGTAGAAAATTTAATGTTCTCTAAATTTAAATTCAATTATTTTATTGTCAATTTTAATACTCTAATTTTGAATTTAAAAAATTCATAAGTTTTACGAAATAAAAATGAAATTTGGATCATTTTCATATGTTTTGATTTAATTAAATAAGTATCACAAAATTGTTATTACTATTCAGTGGACCGAATTCATTGTTTATGAGTGTATATTTAGTTAAATAAATAAAATGTTTTCATTTACAAAACGAAGATTGCTAAAATGGAATATGGAAAATCAACACTAATGGTATAATAATGAATAATTAATTACACTTGTAATGGTAAAAAGGTTCGATATAATACTTAGTTTTGGTTTGGTTCGAATACTTGGCTTGGCTTTAGCGTTGACACTATACTCTAACTACAACATGACATACTTATGTGCATTATGACAGTAAACAGTAATAAAGAAGAAAAGCTGCTTTGCATAAGACATTGTGTGTACTTGTACAACTTACAATTACAATTAAGTAATAAATAAATATAAAAAAAAAGTAGATTCAGACGTTATGGAAATATTATACGTTTTATAATAAAACGTATACACGTTTTGATTTTACTTATAGTTAAAAATATTTATTTATATAGAGCAGGTTTGATCAATCGTGAATCTAGATACGATACGAATGAAATTTTTGACGTCATCTTGTTCGAAGTATGTGTGAAAATGCATCATCTTTCCAGTCAAAAAATGTAATCAATTATCACCTAATCGTTTTCCTTGGGAATCTTTCATCAAAAATATGAGACATATTTTTTAGGTCAACTCAAATTTAAAAAAATTTACATATAATTTTTTTTTTTTGATAAATTAAATCTGAAATTTAGCAAAAAAATGTAAATTGATGATTATTAATGAAAATTAGATAAAAATAGCAATTTGAAACATTTTTAAGTAGGTGTACTTTGAAATGTGTAAAATAATATCCTGATAGAGATATTTTTTCATTTGTAATTTAAGTCCTCTTATGTTAATTTTAAGGTTTGTTTTGCAATTTTGAACTCGAAGGATGGATGCTGGCTACACCAGCCTTGAAATAGGTTATAATAGAAGTATTGGGAATGATTATACGTGTCTAGTTCTTCAGTTTTTGTGTCAAATTATTAGTTTCATAGTTTCATGCTAAATATGACATCGACTAATGCGAAGGGTTTTTGGATAAATAAACAAAATTATTCTGATAAGTAGACAATCGACAAAAAACTGTTATCGGCTACGATTTCCCAAAAGTTATAAACAGAAGGATCAAATTTCTATAAAAAAAAAGAAGAACAATGTCCTATAAACACTATTATACATTTGTACCAAAATGTTTAAGCATTTTTAGCGAATTAAAATATTTTCACACATTAAACAAATTGATAATTTTGTATGTTTACAAAATTTCAGAATAGTTTTCTCGAAAACATAAATAAATAATAATAATACTCGGCAACATTTTCGACTGGCAAGATATATTTCCATGAATAGTAGTAGATGTAACAGTTTGGCATCAAAAATTATATCCAAATATTTTGTCTAGGTTCATGACAAATCGAACGTGGTCTAATATTGTATTTTTTTTAAAGTGTTTATATAAAACATAAGATACGTTGATAAAATACACTTACCGTTGGCATAAGTTGATCTGTACTCCGTACTCTAGTCACCTTGTTCCTATACAAGTTCCGTTTGACACACCTCTCCACGGGTTGATTCCACTTCATGAAACTGACATAGGCCAAATAGAAAGAAAACAAAATCAATGCTTCATACCAATAAATATGATTGTCTCTGAAGAAAAATATCAATGTTATAAGGCTTGCTGAATAAAATGAGCAATCCCGAAATAATGGCCACCAAGTTAATGTTAAAATACTGCGTGAAAATAACGCGCACATTCCAATCACGAATAAGATATTAAATACTGCGGAACCCACAATAGTGCCGATTCCAACATCATCAAATGATACAAATACACCTATAACGCTTGTAAATAGTTCTGGGGCAGAGCCCCCAGCTGCCATAAATGTAGCGCCAGCTACATCATCCTGGATGGCCAGTTTTTCGATGATAACGTCCAGTGATGGTACAAAGAATTCATCACAAACAATTGCTAGTGCCACAAACATATACACAACACCCACAATATGAAAAATAACTGCTCCTCTTCGCCGTTGTTCCAATGAGAAGAGATCTGTTGGAAATAGTGGAGCCTTTTCTTCAACATGTGAAGTATTTCCATATAATAAAGCTGTATCCTTATCCAACTTCTCCAAGTCCGTGTTATTGTTGACAGTTTCTTTTGATGACAACGGATCTTCTGGATCCGTTTCGTCGTCTTCTAGATGAAGATGGCCCCATTGTAGCGAGAGGCCAACATAGAAAAATAGAGCAAGGGTTATCAGTAATTGCCGTGAAGAAGGTGTCATTGTGCAGACGACGGCAAAGGTTCGATGTTAGGCTGGGTACAGGTGTTTGCCTCAGCTGCAGGCATAGTTCGCAGCGCTGGCCGGGCTCGACTGGTGCTTCACGATGTAACGCGTTATTTACCGGAGGGGGTGGAGCACCGTTCGATAGCCTATCGAACAGCGCATACGCCGCGGTATTGCTGCACCAACTCGCGCACCACGAACACATACATTTCTACCATGCGATCATCGTAAAACCAAATGCTATATAAACAAATATAATGCCTACTCGGATATGAATACGCGCATGAACTAGATACAACACAAGTATAAAATAGTATATATAATATGTAATGTGGTATGTTCTACCTACATAACTCTATTCTATTCTATTCGAACTATTTATGTATGTGTGTTTGTTGTATTCATTTAGACTGATTCTACGACCGCCGTTCGACTGACGACCGTTGTGTTGTAGCTACAATGCTACGTTGACGCTACGATACTACTAACCAGCCTCTACCATGCGATGTGTGTGTTCTGTGTTCTGTTGAAGTTTGTATTTAAATTTACAAATATTTTTTATTTTATTTACTAAACTAGAAAATTACCTCCAACATATACTCTAATACTATATTATGTGGGCGTATGATGCTTGAACATAATACAATTATTATTGAATTTGAATCTTGTATTGTTAACTGAATTTAGTAACAAATTTTAAATTAAAAACGTTTAGTATAATTATCATTATTCCAAATTTAACTGTCTTCTCAACAATAATTCAACCAGTATTAAATATGTACCTTGAACGTACAGAATGTCAATCAACAAACCTACAGACTTCACAGACTCCATCAGTAGCTACATAAATTAGTAATACCGTTTGAATATAATCGGTATAATGATTATTTACCATTAACATTTTTATTCATTCTCCTTGTCACTGATAAATTTCTACATTTTTGGTATTTTAGTTGAAACACAGTCTCAACGAGAATATTTCATACTATGGTAATCTTGAATCTTGTCGAAACGGCTTCAATGGATGTATTATTTTTCTGTTGCCTCGATGCTACATTTCTCACTAATCATTCGTAAAACTGAGCTTCCAAGACTGTGCAATAATGTGTGTAATTTTCCTTTTGAGAGGCTGCTGGCAACGTTACTAGTAAACATTTACACAACATCCTATATTTCTAAAATAGATCTTTCAGGCAATTAGAAACTAGATCACCTTTTTATTTATATGAACTGAGCTTTCCAGATACCGTGACTGACACTGACTATCGGAGTCTTCATGGAATTTAAATCAGCGGGCACATTTACTGTCAAAAATAACCAGCTAAGTGTGGCTGTGGATGCTGTTTACAAAACCTGACCTGGTTTCATATCTATGTGGCTATAAATTTTTCAATCCCACGCTATGGTATTAGTATGATATTAACGATGTAGGTTTGTAAACTCTCAAGCAAAGTAAAATGGTTAATGAAGTATTCCAAATACTGAAAAAATGCAATCTACAATCACAATTTTAGCGCATGATTTTAAATTCCAAAAATACCAGTTTAGTATTTGTCTGTGCAACATAGAAAGGTGCAGTTTAATTTTTGTTACTTTTGATGGATATCTGGGTTATTCTCAGTTAGAGACAATTGCAAAATTGCTAGAATTTTAATATAATTTCTTAGGTAACCCGTCAATTTTTCATGTTTTTTTTTGTTTTTATCATTTGTGATTTTTTCAAATTTTTCGAAATTTTTGATATTGTGTAAGAAAACCTTAAAAAACCAGCCAAAAGTTAAAAAAAAAAAATTTGCTGTGTATGGGTTTTGAAGAACAACTGATGTGTAAAAAAAATCAAAAATAACATTTATTTTGCGGTCGATCGACTAGTTTTCGAGATATAGCAAAAATAATTCCGATAAATCAGCCTCGGGATCGGATTTCTAGCGATATCTCAAAAACTACGCGTGTAATCGTTAAATAAATGTTATTTTTTAAATCTGCAGTTCACAATATTCTTATAAACATTATTTTTGGCTCCTGATTTGGATGTTCTAAGGTACTTTTGCAGATTTCAAAAATAACATCTATTTAACTATTGGATGCTTAGCTTTTGATATCTCCCTAGAAATCCGATACAGTGCCCGATTTATCCAATGTATTTCTTGCAATATCTCGAAAACTAATCGACCGATCGTAATATAAATACTATTTTTGAATTTTTTAGACTTAAATTATCCTAGAAACTCATAAGCAGCGAACAAAAAAATTTTGCACATTTTGTCGGTTTTTGAAGATTTTCGGAAAATGGAAATTCAGATTTGACACGTGGTATTGAATGATCACCTAAACGAATTTTCCTAAACAAAAAATTGTATATATTTTTTGTTACTGCATATCCGCTTCATATTAGACTTCAAAATAAAAGCAGAATATTGCACTATTTTTTTAAATTTTCAGAATTTTTTTTTTTTATCCTAGTTTCATTTTATATTATGACACATTTCTGGTTTAGAGAAATAGCCTGCTGTTAGTCATTCTGATTCTTTAGCAATTGTCGGGGGGCGGACTTTAAAGTTGTTAAAAAGCCCTGTTCCAACTACTACCTTCTGGAAAGTGAATTTCGAGCAATATATTAACTATAAACTAGTGTTCAAATTAATTAATGTAATATTAGGTATTTTTAATCCTAAATATTTTTTATATGATGAATTTTATCAAAAAACTGATACTTGTAGTTTTTTTAAATTTTCCAAAATTTTTGCAATTGTATAAGAATATCTTAAAACTCTCTCAACGACAAGTTCCAAAATTTTTTGTTCTCTGTTTATGGGTTTTCCCAAATAAGTGTGGTCTAAAAAATTCAAAAATAATATTTATTTTACCATCGATCGACTAGTTTTCGAGAGATTGAATGAAATACATCCGATAAATCGGTCTCTAGATCGGATTTTTAGCAAAATGTTAAAAACTACGCATCTAATCGTTAAATAGATGTTACTTTTTAAATCTGCGGATCAAAAATAGGAAAAATATTTTTCAATTTCTTTTCAAAAAAAGATCTATTTTCGTAAGGGTATTTTGACCCGTAGATAACATCAATAATAACATATATTAAACGATTGAATGCGCAGTTATTGAGATTTCACCAAAAATCCATACCAAAGGCCGATTTACAGGATGTTTTCACGCAATATCTCAGTGTTATTTTTTTTATCTTACTTATTCTAAAAAAATCTATTAACAGCGAAAAAAATTTTTGAACTTTTCGACGGTTATTTAAGGCTTCTTATACAAACACAAAATCAACTCGGGTAAAACAATCACAAGAAGTGTGTTTTCGACAAATTTCATCATTTAAGGGCTAATTAAGATTCAAGATACACCAAAAATCTTAGTAAATTGTCAGGAAGCATAAGGGGAGAAGTTAAGTAATGTACTATCGGATTGATACACGGCAATAACTATTAAAACTGGGCCATAACTCTAAAATGAGCCTAAGACATTTTGATAAAAATAATACCTCCCCTACGGCAAACAATAGATGTTTTATCGTTGTTTTCCCCAAAAGAGTATTTCTAAGTACTTTGATAATTGTAATAAGTTCATGAGTTATCTGTTAGAAAATATTTTTAAGAATACAGCGTTCTTAATTATTCAATTTGATTTTAATTTTGCATATAAATTATACAACAAATTGACCGGAATAAATATAAAAACTTGCCTACAAAATATTTTCTTCGTAGTTTCGAATATAAGAATTTAGATTTTGTTCTAATCATGAAATGGAATAATAAAAAATAAATACAAATCAATGAGATCTTTTTAATAATTGCAAAAAAAAATATTACAAGATAATTTTTAACAGCGCCATATTACAAAAAAAAAAATTTTTTTCTTAAAAAATAATTTCTGGCACACACATACACACAAAAAAATATTTTTTTGAATTCAAAAAACAAAATTTTGTTTCATATTAAATTATTTCATTGCTTCTGAATATGATCAACAACAAACAGAAAAGAAATAAAATATACAATTTCTTAAGAATTAATTAGTACTAAATTAAATTTTTTTATACAATTCAATTGACTATACCACAATAATACAAAATCTAAATTAAATATAAATAAACTATAATTTTAAATAAAAATATTTATCTCAACAAAATTAACGAAAAAAAAAACTGACTAAAGAGAGTATCACATACTCGAAAGATATCAAAAATTAATTAGCACCTTTGCTATGAATCAAGTAAATTAAATATAAATGCATTTTAATTATTAAAAAAAATGCAAATTTTTTGATGTAAATAATTGAAAGAGGAAAGAAAAAAGCATTTCGTGTAAGTAAGGCACTTTCTTCTATCCAGAAGAACAATTATTTTGCAGCAACAGCTTCATCGCCTTGACTTCGTGGGGTGTTGTCACTACTTATCGGGGAACCTACATCACTGTAAGCATTACCAGTTGTTTCAGATGAAGATTCACCCTTGCTTGTAGTATCGGGAGTTTCTTGTTTAATCTCTCCATTAACAGCATTTTTTGTAGTTTGTTCATTTTCTTTATTTATTGATTTTGAAGTGGATGTTTTTCGATTTGAACGTTGAGTTCGTGGCTTTGGCTGTAATGGCTTTTTTTCCGGATCAAAATGACATTCTAACATTTCTAATAAATCTGTGTTTTCTTTTTCATTTTCAAATTCAATACGATTATTTAAAATTTCAGATAAACCTTCACGGCCATTAGCTTTCCATGTAGATTCTAATTTCTCATAATCAATATTCTTTTCAGCTAGTAAACGACGCAATCGACTAGCAAATTGACGTTCGATACGATGTGATTTTAAAAATGCACCAAAAACTGGACGCAAAGTGTTTTGGCATTCTAATAATTTTTTTAATGTTGCTAAGTCATTTATTTCGTTAGTTACGGGACGAGTGTATTCCCGAATTAATTCTACCATATTATTACTAGCTCCAGAACAGTCACCACTGCCTTCTGTAACTAAATCTTGTCGTTCAGCTTGTGACAAATGTTGAACGATTTTGTATGTCAGTCTTGCTCTCTCAGCAGCATTATCTAATTCCGCTTCTTGATCTAAAAGTACGCGAGCTAACATTTTCAGTGAAAATGATTTTACTGTTTTGGCACATTTATTTTCCGCTACTTCAAAACTATTTGCAAAACCCTTCACAACATCCATGAAGCGTTCTAACAAATTAAAACGGCGTAATGCAACTAGTAACATTGGCGGTGCCGCTTTACGAGGCTCGTGGAAAATAAGAATAATACCATCTGTTGCATCGCCTCGAATTTCTTCTAACCAAGTTATAAAATCCGTTAACGCATACATTTCTGATTTGGTTTTTAATACTTTATTAGTTTTTGAATCTTTAAGCATACGAAATTTACCAACTGTTACAACACGAATCATATGTCGACGACGTGCTTGTAGATTTAAATCCACAAACGGCATTACATACTGTGCAAATTCGGAGCTTGGTGTATATGCTGCTATTTGACATATTTCATCAATCAATCGTCGTCCCGATGTATCAACATCCCATGCCACTAGCCGGTATCTGCCTGGAGGGATTGAACTTGCAGTGCTTGATACACCGTTTACCACTGTTTCACCGTTTTCTGATGTTGAAACCATTATCTACGTATTAAAATAAAAATATTACTAAAATGATTTACATTTAAAATTGTTTTAAAGCCTATTAAACGAAATAAAAAAACACGTGGCTTGCATAAAGTTACATATGGGATCTCAATAAATTCTCGAATACATCATTAAATATATACGCCCCACCCACAACTAAATGGTAATGGTAACTCACCTCGAATTATTTTATAAATGAACGTTTTATATGTAAATTAGACAATTATATGCAAATATTAAATTTATTTAAAATGTTATCTGCAGTTGTGAGGTTGTTCGAATGTCATTAATTAATTTTAACCACACGTGCATCCAGACCTAACTAAATTTTCTCAACTACTATTTTGTAGGTGGGGATTTGCCGATACCGGAAGAATGATTTAACTGGCACTAAATTTAAAATAAATTAATAAAACAAAATGAATAATTATTACCTTTTATTGCTGATTAAATTATTCGTGAAATTAGAACACAAACACTAAGTGAATGTCGACTGTAATAACAAATGAATATTTTCAATAATTGATTAATTCTTGTTATCGGTTTTCTTTTATCAATAGAATATCTATGGATATATCCAATGTACACTATGAACAAATGTATAAATTCTAAAAAGAATTCATTCCCTAACCGGAACTTTAATTATTAATAAAACTACTATTTAATTAATTTTTATTTTAAAATATTACAAAAATGTATAAAATGTCTGAATTAATTATTACAGACTTTTTACAGGTTGGTATCAAATCACAGATATAATGGGTATTTATTTTATAGTACTAGTCGCTAGGTGGCAACATAGCTCAATAGTTTATTTCACATAGTTTGGTCTATAAACTATATGCATTGTTTAAAATATTTATATCGAAAAAATTAATCAAGAATTTACATTTAGATCATCAATTTCTAAAGCTAAACTTCTCCACTTCAAGACTAGAAATAGGTTAAAGGAAAGGAAAATTTTATAAAAATTAAAAAAGAATCATTTTAAATAGGATAAGTGATTTTCGAGTTGCAAAGTATACTACTCAGGCAGAAACAGGAGTATTGCGTTTCAGAATCAAAAATACTCACAACTTATTTATATCTTAGGAAAATGATCCTACAATTTATTTAAATCGTAACTCAAAAATGTTCTATTAAATTCTGTTGAAATTGAATCGATATGTTTAGTATTAAATCGGAATTTAAATTTCCAAATCATTCCGATTAAAATTTATTCAAAAGCGGAAATCGCTTTCGATTCATTCCGATCTAAGCCATATCAATTTTTGAGAATTCGCCTATTTTTCGAGTAATTAACACTTTTTTATCCTCTACCAGTTAACGCTATAAGTATGTGTCTATATTCACTATGCTCAAGAACGTTCAACACTGAGTGGACTGTAGTGGCAATTCCATATTTCCATATTAATCTTAATTCTTTCATTTTGTTAGATAAGTAATAGATTTAATTAAAATTAAAAATGCCAGATACAACAAGCAATAATATTGGAGGAAATTCAGAAATTCAAAAAAATTGTGATGGCACAACACAAACAGTTCGCGAAATAACACTAACTGATAAGTTAAATAAAAAATTAGCCATGTCATTACTTCAACGAATGAATAATTCTTCAGATTCCCAGATTCAACAATTAATTCAAAAAGCTAACGAAACCGATATTACGAATAAATTAGAAGACGATAACAGTTTTGAATAATTCTAAATTGTTGAGTTTTAAGTTTATTGTTTTGACATACAAACACCTATATTCAAGTAAATTCATACAATTTTGCCGCTCAAAAAGATGTCACTATTAGAAGATCTATTCGAAGAAGATGATTTACTGAGGGATCCTGGTGATTTAGAAACAATTGAAGAAAATGCTGGTGAAAATAATGAAGAGGAAAATACAGAACAACAAACTGGAACTAAAGTCGAGGTTAAAAAACGTATTATTAGAAATCCACAACCCAAGTTAAACGCGGATCGCTTACGTGGACCAAGAGGTATAGCTGTGTTAGAAACTGTGTTTCAAAATGTAAAGTTTAAAGGAAAAAATCATGAAAAAGAAGACTTAAAAAAAGTTATGTGGAAATTAGAACATTGGTGTCATAGATTGTATCCAAAGTTTCAGTTTGATGACTGTTTAGAAAGAATTGAAAAGTTGGGTTCGAAAAAAGTTGTACAAACCTATGTAAAAAAAATTCGTATGGGTATAGTTGATATAGAAGATGATACGCCAATAGGACAAGAACAACAAGATGACGGTGAAGTTCTCCCACCTGAAGATGAATTTGACCAACTTTTAGATCAGCAAATTAGTGAGATACATGTAGCAGTTCCACAAATTTCTCAGACTCCATTAGTAATAACAAAGGAGATGCAAGAGCGAATGGATCGAAATCGCGAACTTGCTCAACAGAAACTATTAGCAAAACGATTAGCTGAAGAACAACAATTAAAGGAATATGAATCTACTTTGAATGTGAGCGAACAAGAAAATTTAAACCCTAATTCAAATCAAGAAAGTTCTTCAAACTTAGAGACAAGTATGGAATATTCTACAAATGATAATAATAGTAACCAAATTATCGAATTAACTGAAGAACAGAAAGAAAGGATGGAAAAAAATCGTCAAATTGCACTACAAAAACGATTAGAGAGAATGAAAAAATTAGAAGACAAAAACTTAAATGATAAAAGTGAGAATTAAACTGAGATGTTAGTTAACTAATAAATTCCTTTAAAACTTTTGCTTTTTTTTGAGATATCTAGAGATCGGTTTTTATTTTATAAATTTGTGTGTTTTTATAGTTTTCTCTGAAACAAGAATATTAATAACTTTTCGCATCATCTGTTTGAGTGGTTTCATTACAGACAATAAATTTTTTGTAAACTTAATGATTTTATTAGAATTTAGGCGAAATTTTTTCAAAATTTTTGTCCTATATATTTAGTTTATTAATGCCTTTTGTTAAAATTTGTATAATTATAAATTTTGAATAAAAAGTTCAATAAAAACAAAAAAAAAAATACCATTTAAAATTTTTTTTTGAAGCTGTATTTTAGAATTTTGTTAAGGTTTTGTTTACTAACATTAGAGTTTAGTCAACAAGTTGCTAGTTTATACAATTTGAGATCACTTTCACATACAATTATGATCAATGTGTAATTTGATTATGGATGATTTCTGCATGGGCTTGGCATCAGACGGCCAGACTAGTTAAAACCTACTACAATATTTAATAAAAATTAGTTTAGCGTCGATAAATACATTTGTCCACAAAATTTGGGAATATTGATATTAGAGGATTCGTGGGTATCCCATTGAAAATGTATGTTTCAGAAAATTTCCCCTAACAAACTTTTTGGATGTTGCGCAATAGTTTTAAAAATATAAAAATTATGCGTTTCGCTGAAACAAAGCCACTCCCGAAAAGGCAGTTTGATAAGTACCATTCAAGGTATTTTACATTAAAAACAATAAAAATACTCTCAAAAAATTTTTATTTGAATAAACCTAATAAAAATCACAATATTTAAATATAACTATTATAAATTCTAAAATAAATATACATTCTTTTTAATAGCATTTATCTACATATTTTATTTTTAAATTATTATGCTTCTGATTATTCTCAACAACACATTCAAATATATGCAAAAATCTGTACAATCGTAATTATTATATTTAAATGTAAGAAATATTCAAGTTCCAACTCTTCTTTTTATAATTGGCGAGTGAGTATATTGCATGAAATATTTGCATTTACAGTTCTATTTAAACTTTAATATACTCTCTAGTCTGGAATACAATCCTGACTATAAACTTCGTTGAGTTCAGTTGTACAGTCGTTTGGACCAAAATCAAAAGATGTGATAATAATTATTTCGACATTTTCACTAATTTTGTTTGTTGAACAAATGCAGCTATTTTTAACTTATCTGTCCTAGCAAACAATTAAAGGAGTCTGGAAATTCTGTCTCTCAATTTAGTTACAAATGATTTTTCAAATAACGGAACCAATAAAAGTTAATTGTAATAATCATCGTAATTAAATTTTATTGGGGTCAACTTTTTTTGTTTGTAGACCGAAATAAAATAGAAATTAAAAAATTTAATAGAAAACCAAAAATAACAAATTGTTATTTTGTATGTTGAAACAAAACGACTTGTATCTGTTACACTTAGAGTAGGAGGAATCGGCGCATGAGTACTCATTGGTTTATAGTTAAAAATATTTATTAATATTTAACAAATCATTTATTAGAGACCACTTTTTAGTCCTTAATAAACTTTTCTTAGTACTTAAAGTGATTTGTTTGTATTTAATAAATCTGATATTCATTTATTAAATATTAATAAATATTTTTAAATACTAAGAAATATTTATTAAGGACTAAAAAGTGGTCTCTAATAAATGATTTGTTAAATATTAATAAATATTTTTAACTATAAACCAATGAGTCAGAGAGAGACAGCGATACTTAAAAAACCATGAGTCAGAGAGAGACAGCGATACTTAAAGGTAAGCGACTCATACTTATTAACAATTAAAAAAAGGTATAAACAATGAAATTTTTTAAAATCTCTTTTTACAATATTATTAACAATTGTATAGAGAATTTAAAAAACAATATTACTTAGACATTATGTTTTTTTTAAATATATTTTTCATGGGTCGAAAGTACCTAAATTTGAGATTTTTCGAACCTTTAAAAATTCATATCTTTAAAAATATTAACTTTATCGTTAAAAGTCATAGGACCTTTTTTATTGGTATTTCAATAAAGAATATAAAAAAAATTTGTCCGGTTGAAAAATAACAATGCCTTGCAATTGTTTAAACAATTTCGGTTTAAACAATATGGCACCGGGTTGCGCCATGGCAACATGCATTTATATCATTAGGAGGGCAATTTGAAGAGGATCGCATAAAAAAATTGAGGTGGAATAGTTTTTGGTACTCATGCGCCGATTCCTCCTACTCTAATTATATGATCACTTAAAATGTGTGGATTTAAAAATAAATTCATCACTGGAAATGTGGTAATTTTTTTACAGTAGGATTAATCATATTTACTATGTTATAATTAACTACTAATTCAATCTAAAAACGCTTTAATCGACAAAAATAAATTTTTATTATTTAAATAATAATGCCTCAACTCGTAATCAACAAAAATTCATTTTGTTTTACTTTTTTTTGTCTAGTTTTAAGTTTGAAGAATATTTAAGTAAATTAAAATTAATTAGAGTCAATAATTCAAGACTTTTGAACTTCCAAAAAATCATATGTGAAGCATTCCTTAATGTTCGATTGATAGTATTGAAATAAATTATAGGAAATTCCTGAAGTAAACGTATTAAATATAAATTACTTAAAACTTTCATCTAAACTCTAATTAGAATTATAACATAGTAAATTAAACAATATCACAAAAATAAATACCAATATAGATGAGAATGTTAAGCTGTGTTAACAAAGCCTACCATATATCCACATTCATACCTATATTATAGACAGAAATAAGTATAATATTCTACTGCATTGGACATTCTTTAATTTTTGTGTCTACTCAAATGTTTTTTAATGAAACTATATCCAAAAAAATAACTTTTATTTTAGATAGAAGTTTCTCAACTGATTAAGTATCGTTTGTTTACAGATTAAAAAAAAAAATAATTAAAAAATGTTTTAAAAAGAGTGGTGGTGGATAAAATGGCCACCAAATTACAAAATTATCAAGGGTAAATATTTCTAGTCCTTGTAATTATGTTATTTTATTTTATCGTTGAATTCACTATAACGACAACATAGAAAAAATAATATTTGTGGCAGTAAAAATCTTATACCTATTTCTATTTGAAATATCTCTTTTCGAACTCACAGCTAAACAGACCCAAGATAGTGATACAATTAAGCTATCACACAACAAATATAATGAACAATTTATTAATAATTTATAAATATCACTTTATTTTTAAAACTTATATATATATATATATATACTTTCGTTTTAATTTTCCATCTATAATAAGTTCAATATAAGCACCTATTAAATCGCTTCCATACACAATTTTCCTTTTTCATACTTAATTTATGCTCATACAAAATCAATTTAAATAGCATTCGGAATTTCTGGTATTAATGATGCAAAAAATGTAGTAAAGAATGTCCACATTACTCCCAGAACAGTAGGTCTATCGGGTACCATTTGTATCGGTGCTTGAGAAGAAGGTGTAGGTACAGTATTAATTTGATTACCTTGTACAACGTTCTCTCGAACAGGTCGTTCTCTTTCAGCATCATTTCTTCTATTGTTGTTATTTTCTATAATCGGGTCCACATTATTGTTAATGGCATTATTATTTTCTAATGGTACTCGGAAAAATCCAATTTGATATCTGTACAAACAAAAAATAAAGTTGTTATTAAATACTAGTTTATAACCCAATTCCACACGCATTATTTTTGATAATAAAATCTCCTAAAACAAACGTAGAAATAAAATCATGTATTTGACTTCTAACGGTAAAAACCGATACCGAAAATACTTTTTGGTGGGGCAGTATTTATCAAGGAAAAATATGTCGTTGTACTTAAAAATTGTTGATAATCTGTGGTTTATTTCAATTTTTTCGATAATACCGGTTTATATGTAAATATATTAGAAAAACGTGGTCTTCGATATAATTTTTTTTAATGTAAGTTTTTTCGATATTACAGTACTTTCATGCATGTTTTTCGAGAGTGCCGAGACGACTTCCGTACCCTCCTCTTCAATTATCACATGGTGATTCATGTAGTTATTCTTAAAATAATATTAATATATTTTTAACAAAAAACTGCAACATTTTTCTCATAAAAAAGAATAAATGTAATTAAAAATTTTTCAAACTTATTTGTTTAAATCCAATAGTGGTAGGGTTGTAAATTAATAAAAAATAATTTATAACTTATCTTCAAAAATATTCAAATGGATACTTACAAATACATTGTACATCCTAAGAGAAACACAATTATAAATCTCAATGGTGATGAATAGAAGTAAACAATGCTAAGTAGAACGGTTAATCTACTTAAAACATAAAACCAATCCAACCAATCACGATCAATAATTCCTTCATCTTGTTCCGGTGCATTTACATTTTGAACAGGTTCAGGTCCCCTAACTACAGCTTCAGCAACTGGAGGTACACGATTTTCATCAGCTTGATTATTAACATTGTTTTCTGGTATATTACCATTTAACATTTTCTGTGGATCTACATTTTGCATTTGATTTATATACCTAAATTGGATAAATTTACTATATTATATTTAATCTAAGAATTATATCCTCTTAAATTAAAAAGACGAAATTTGATTAATAGAAAAAGATAGGTAATTTATTTAATAAAATACTCTCTTTGACAGTTACAACTGTTTTATTTGTTAAACACACAAACTTTGCAGCAGTCGAATATTCAAAATTCGCTATTTTATTAATAGATTGTTTAGCTCAATCATCCATTTTTATGAAAACCTATATTATTAACATGAATTACGGTTTGTTATACCCCTACAACTAAATATTTATAAGCTAAATTGATCGAAGTAGATTTGTGTTCGTAATAACTATAAACAATCTAATATAATACTTTCTGTAATTGAAATTTAAAATTTTCAAAAGGATTTCTGAGTTAATAAATTTTTATAACTGCAAATTAAAAAAAAAAATTTTATTCACGCTGATTTTAATCATTACATCCTTTTTTAGAATAGAATGAAGTTGGTTAAAAAATCGGAAACGAGGCACAGAATAATAATTTTTGGTCATACGAATTTTAATTTGTATGTGTAAATAACATACTTTTGTAATTTTATTTAATGAATTTTTTTTAAACAAACAAGTTAATAATGAAAAATTTATCTTTGATACTGATATCACATTAATCTCATTCTTTACATGTCTATACCGTTATCTAAATACCAATATTAAGTATAAATAATAAATTATTTGTTTTATTTTATATATTTTATTAAGAAAATAAACCTTTTCAGTTTATTGAAAATCATGAAATATATTGCGATGAAGATTTAGTGAAGTAATTTGGCAAATAAAGTTGCTAACAAAAAATTGATAAATTAAAAAGTAAATATGAAAATACTTATGATAAGACTTACATTTTCATGTATTGATTTAAATAATTTATATAATTTTGTTGGAACATCGCTAATTGAGCGGCATATACTTGATTATTCATGCTATATAACATTTGTGTATTAGGTACTTGATTTTCTTCTTCTAGTCTACTACTCTGAAATCAAAGAAAAAACATATATATAAATATATATATATATATATATATATATATATATATATATATATATATATATATATATATATATATATATATATATATATATATATATATATATATATATATATCAATTAGCTATAGTATGTATGTATAAAAATTTAAAGTAGTGAGTCAGAAACATTCTTTATTTGAGAACATTCTCGAAATGTTAAAGCTGATTATGTTTAATCTAATGAACAAAAATTAAATAACAAATAGAAAACTGATTTTGTATGATATTCATCAAAATGAATTTTCAGTCCAACATTCTTAAAGTTTTTGATCAGTAAGACAACTCTGTTTTATATATTCCAAATTCTTTTATTTTTTAACCTAATAATAACAAAAACAACAATGGATATTAGCTAGGCAAACGGACTGATATTTATTTTCACATTTTAGTAAAGATTCAATAAAATAGTCTTTTTAGAAAACATTTCGGGAAGACATTTTAAAATTAAATATTCTTAAGGTACTATGAAATTCAAATTATTTTTTATGGAATCAAAATAGATTAAACTTACAGAAGATTGACTAGTGATTGTATCTTGTTTTTGTACATTCGAAGAATTACTAGAATTCTCTTTCGAAGTCGATGCACCACTTTGAGTATTTTCACTGGATTTAATTTTATTACTGGTTTTATCATCACATTTTGTCTTTGGTGTGGCAGCTACTTCTCCAGATGTACTAGGACTACTCATACTACCTGTAGTTGTACTGGGAATTGGACTACTAGTTGAAGGCTTCATAATATTGACAGAAGATTTTGTATATTGATAATATTTTGAAGGAGTGCAAACTAAATGTACTGTATGAGTTTCCTGTCCTTCATAACGTCTTAGTATATCGTTTAAAACCAATGAGTCTGCAAGTAATTGACCTGAGTATATGAGTTTTTGATCTTGAACTCCCTGAAAATAAACCAAACATAATTTATAATTTAATCTGATGTACGTACTTTTTACTTTTTTTTTTATCTAATGACATTCGGTTTTTTGAAAACAATGGTTAATTTCTAGGTACTATGAAGGTTTATTTGTAACTATAATATTTTAAAAAGAGTATAAATTTTCGAGGGTCTAGCGAAAAATATTCTTTAAAATTTCATGAAAAAACCAAACCATACTATTTTAGTTATTTATCAGTGACGGCATAATACATTGACAGCCATCGACGTCTTATCAAACAAATTTTTCAAGTTGATAAAAATATAGTTTTTCCGTATTTATTTCCATACTAGTGTACTGTTTCTCAAGGTTAAATTATGTCCTGCTTGATAAATCCGATGAGCCGACTATGTGCATTATAAATTACTATAAATTTAAATACTGGTGATTAGCTATCCAAGCAGTCGCGTATTAAAACTTTGTTTAGGGACAAAATGAAAAAAATTGAATAAGTAAATTATTTGAAATAATCAAGCTGCTGAACAAGGTATTTTATTAAAAAATACACCATTTATCAATTTCGTTGAAATATAAACAAAATCGAAAGAATGAAAATTAGGTAAAAGTTTGATAATAAAATTTAATAAAATTTTTCTTTCAGCAAATTTTAAATAAACCATGATATATAAAAATAATTATTTTTATTTTTTAAGCCATTTTAAGTCATAGTTGCGGAGATATGAAGAAGGTAAATTTATTTATATTTAGTTTTCTCGGAAAAATTTTAAATAGAAATGTACTTTTAAAATAAGTGAAATAGCTATATAAAGTTGACAATGGCTAAGTTTTAAAGTATCAATGAATTTAATGTAAATTATGAATAGTCATGACCGTAAAGTCTCACAAACACTGTATCGGGGCTTAAGATTATAGAAATATTGCACATAAAAGTAATATTTTAAATTATGAAGAAATCTTTGCCGATTCGTTAAGAAATAAGTGTATCAAACTTTGCATTTTTAAACGAAAATTTTTGTATTTTTGAACTATCACTAACCGTTTTCAAAAATGATTCAAGACTGAAATTTGAGTACTTATAAATTAAGACGTAAATTTCACCTCATTCTAAAAATATACTTGATTAAAAATTCCTAAAAAATAATATCAATATTTACTTTTCTTATCACCGTAACTATTGACTTGTTGAAAACACAACTTACACTTTTTAACTCAGCTAAGTTCTTACACCTTATATTAGAATATATATAAAAAAAAACGTAACAATTATAAAACATATAATTTTTTATGTAATAATTTAGAAAAACTTTAAACGACCTTCGCACCTTTTGTTGCATGATTATTTACGTCATATAAAACTGGACAAAAATGTACCTTGAATTTTTTAACCTGATAATGCGAAATTATATTTGTTAAGAAATAAAAATCGAAATTCTCTAGAAATCTGTTATGTCTGAAGAGAATACCGCGTAATGACTAACCATATCCTTTATGCCATTGAATGCCTTACAACATTTTTAATTATATACATAATTGTATTAATTTAAAAATATCTATGGGAGTTTCCTCATTGAACATGGTGACTACAGATTTTTGGAAATAAAATCTCCTGACTTTTATAGGTTTTCCACAAGTATAATTAACAAATTCCTTGACCAAGTTCAGAAACTTTTTAATTATTTACATAGTTATATGACAAATGTAAGTGAATATTACTTGCTTAAAGTATTTATTTTTATTAAAGTTTTTATTCAATATTAGCAAATAAAGAATACTGACATATATTTATATTGAATTTATCGATTTGAGTATTTATTGGCAAAATTCCCTAATCTTTGACAAAATTTGAGATACTTGTTGAAAATAATTCCCCGAATTATTAAAAATTTTACCAAAAAATGAATAATCTGTTAACAGGTTACAAGTACATTTATTGAGTTTAATGTGCCCCAAAACATAAAAACACAATGACAAACTTGGCAGCATCTAGAAAGGTTTAAGAAAATTAATTTTAATTGTTATATATAATATATAAATTCCAACACACGTGGATGTTTGTTAGTAAATATAGCATCTTCAATGTCATTGGATTACTCTCTGTTTATTATACATTATACATTTGATTAAAATTATATTTTTCTTATATTAAAATTTTATCTGTTATTAAAATATTTCTTTAACTAAAATTAACAACAGTTTTTTAGTCATACTTATTATGTTTTTAAATAATCATTTTAATCTGGGCTGGTTATCATTAAACTGACAGAAAAATCACCAGTGGATCATTAATGATTTGGAATTCATATATGGTCTATGGATAATTAATATAAATTTTCTTGGCTCTTTTCAGCTGCTTAAAAAAGCTAGTGATTTTTGCTAGCAGGTAACAGATTAGACATTTTTGGCAAAATCTTTTAATGTCATACTGGAAGACCCTGAGACCTTCGCCAAGGCGGTTTGTCAATGCTACAGTTTCTAGTTTAAAACTTTTATCTAGAAATCAAAAATCACATTGGCAACCTGTTAGCATAAATTACACTTTTTTGAAGCTGGCTCTTGGCCCATTACTGAATTAGTTTAGGACCCCTTTAATAAAGTTTCTGATGTAATTTCATCCAACATTAGGATAATTGTTCGCGTAAGCCAACAACTTATTAAGCCATCACTTATTCGCCTATTTTTTTATTGTCTACCAATAAACGCCAGCAAAAGTTTAAATTAGAATACATTACTTTTTTCTATAAGCGATGGGATCGATAGTGTTAGAAATTTATTAAATTAACATACCTAAATGTTTTTTATTAGACTAAAAAATGAATAAAATTTTTCTAACTGTAATATTTTGTAAAAAAATTTTTAACAGATACCAAATCAATATGCCAAAAATGAAAATTTTAAAATAATAATATAAAAAAAAATGAACTTACGGGTTTACTAGGATAAACTTCTGACAAATAAGTTTTTAATTTTTTTATTGTCCATGACAATTCACACTGAATTATTTGATCTTCAATTTGTTGATTTGGAGCTTTTACAATCAATGTTACTGATAAATCATCCATTTTTTTATATAATCTGATGATAATTTTAAGGAAAATTCCAAATATCAATTACATTTACACAATTATCAAACAAACTCAACTGATTTACTTTTTAGAGTAGTTATAATGTACGTTTTTTGTTTATCCTTGAACTGTACTTGATTAATTTTATATAAAATTCAATTAAATCCACACATTTATTAACAAATCATTCACTCAATAATTTCAATGTTTACTTCATATATTGTCATAATAATATTTGTATTATTTTTGTAATGAACTAGTGCTCATATTTTCACAACGAAGTTATTTGTCATTACGCTATTGGCTATAGATATTTTGTGTCTATTATTGTTACCTCCATATACTAATATAGTATGTAAATATGGCTACAATGATGCCAAAACATAAACCATAAATTAGGGACCTGCAGTAATAATCAAGCAATCAATTAATAAAAAAGGAGGAGAGATAAGATAGCCTCTTGTTTTGGTATAATATAATATTTGTGGTTGAGGGGCTGAAATATTGCTAAAGAATCACGTAGCATGTGGACAATCTAAACCAGTTAATAGTTAGGAAATGGAACGAATACACATTGAAACCATTTTTTTTTTTATTCAATGTTTTGAGCGGAGTAGCTATGTCGTAGCGCTTTGAACTCACATACTAGTTGTCCCAGCTTCAACTCTCAGCTGTGGAAGAATTTCATAGTCATAAAACAAATGGTGATGACAGTAATTTTGATCTTTTGTTATTAAACTATATTAATACAAGTTCTCATAATGCATCAGACAGAAACTTACGAGAAATTATTACAGTGTGTGACTTCGGATTTTCTGATAAGAAATTCTTACCAGAATGTCTTATGGTATGCGACTACCCCTAACCGAGTAAACTCATCTTACATCTGATATTTCAAACTATAATATAGATGTTGTGCGGTGATTATACATTTTTTTAACAATATTATACCAAGCTAAACAGTGTATACACTTTATCTGCTTCTATCGTATACAAACTCCGTTTGTTTCACTTTTTTTACCTAATCCTACTACACAAATATTAACTTTTAGATATACAGAGCGTCTCAATATTGTATGCAAATGATGCAATTTGTCATCGTGAATTGATAACTATAATTAATAAGTGAATATAATAACCAACAGCGTTAAATGTTTAGATATTCAACATATGATTGAGTACCATCGTTTAGACTATTTTTAATTAGCATTCATAAAATACTATAAATATCCAGTCTATACAGTTATAAATAAGTGTATAATAATATATATTGTGATTATCTGTATGTGTTTATTAGCTAAATTTGTGATGAATCGAAAAATTTTTCGTAAAAATGTTTCAAATAAAGGCTGCTTGCTTTGAAAAAACAAACATTTTTCGTGTTTAAATTTTTCTTCTATCTCTTATGGTTAAAAAATTGGGTCATGGATTCATTGGAACGATTTTGCTAATTCACGAACTTGATCGTTATCTCTTTCCGTTTTTGAGTTATGTCGGTGACGGACGAGCGGAAGGACAAATGGAAATGGACTAACTAAATGATTCTGTGAATACCTATAGAAAAATTTTGTTTGTGCGCTAAATATTTACTACAGTTACACACTTTAGACTAAAATTAAAATAGTCTGATATAGGTATTATGTATGGCGAGCATACAAATATTACTTTTTTGAGAAATTGGTTTATTATTAAAAAGTTTTTACATAAAAATTAAAATTGAATAAATTAATTATGGTTTTTATTATATTTTTTTCTTATAGGAAGCTTATAACACAGGGTAAATTTTTTTCTATTAATTTTAGTCTCCATAAAAGATTTAAAAATATAACAAGTGGCCTAGGTACGGGCCGCAATGACAAACTTCCCAACGAGGAGAATGAAAAAACAATAATTTGTTTTTTATAACGAATATGGTTTATTTTTTAGTTCTTTTTATCATCATTAAAAAACGGCAGTCCCGGTTTTACTGAAGTCATTCAGTTTTAATTTACGTAATTACCCGTTGAATGAAAGTCGATTTTATTATTTGTTTTCGAGATAATCAAGACGAAAAATTTCGAACGCACACTCTAGAAACATTGGATTTAGGATTAAGTGACCTTGTAACGTAAAGATATGTGAAAGTTTAAGATTCATAAAATCGGCCCCATTACAATAACTTCAAACTGAGAATTTAATAAATTAATAAAAATTTGTTGAATTATATGGAGAAATAAATTTTTTAATATTGCACATGCTGTATAAGAGAAATCATTTACATTACATTTAACATCAAATAAAAGCTAATTATATACCGTGTAAAAAATTCATATTAAAGCTTGTATTTTATTTGTGCTAATTAATTTTTATGGTTAAAATTTACCACAATTTAAATATCTATTAAAAACTTTTATATAAACAATAATGAAAAGTATTGAAAAATATGATCTTCATTTACCTACATTTTAAAAACACAGATTTATAATCATTAGTTATGTCTATAAAACTTGTGTTATATGGAAATATATCCATATATGTAAATTGAAAATATCAAACTAGAAAAATTTTATTAAAACAACAAAAAATTTGTAATAATAATGATCAATACAAATTTCATGTTTTCTCTGCTACTTCAATATATATTTAGAAAGTGAAAAGAAATTTCTTTTTTATACACCAAGCAGATTGTAATTAATTAAATATTATTATAAATACATTATAATATAATAATAGTAAATAATAGGTTGCAAGTAAAATGAGCGCTATTTATTTATAGAATTATTTTCCAAGGCCATCTGTTGATGCACACTTGAACGAATAAGGTAATTTTATCAGAAAACTAAAGCCATATATTGTCACATAAGGGAGTGAAGAATAAAGTCAAAGTAAATTTTTCCCCTTCGACGCCGGACTGACGTAACGTAATGACATGCTTAGACCAACTAATAAAGTTAAACAACGGCAGTCACAATATATATTTGGATGGGTGACCACCTAGCATTACTGTGTACTGTTGTTGTTTAATAATAATAATAAGCCCCTTTGGATAATGGCTACATAGCTGAAAATAGCTAAACCCAGAAAAAAAAAAAAAAAAATTTTCACCCATTAATATAAAGAAATGGAGTAAATATATAAGCATATTATTTCGTATAAACTGACAGTCTCTGAGCATAAGCCACATCTCTTTATAAAATTTGGCAAATTCTTATAAAGAGGTGTAACATTGTTCAACACACACACATAAATATACTAAAGATTGCCAATAATTAAGATTTCAAGAGGAAAAAATTTTTCGTATTTCTTCTTTCTCTTGTGGTTTAAAAGATGGAATAAGGGTCTAAGGGTTTCAACTAACCAATTTTGTTTACACAAAATGCTATCAAGCAAGCTATCTCGTTATATTTGAATTTGCTAGGTGAATGACAAACAGTACTAAAAATAAGCTAATTATTTTTGTTAACGCCTATAATAAATTTATTTATTTTTTTTTTTTTATATTTATTTCTGGCTTCAGCTACTTTCAGCTATATAGCCATTAACCAAAGGGGATTATTATTATTATTATTTTTATACAACAACAGTACACAGTAGTGCTAGGTGGTCACCCATCCAAATACAGATTGTGACTGCTGTTGCTTAACTTTATAGATTGGTCTAAGCCTGTCATTACGTTACGTGAGTCCGGGGTCTTAAATTTTTGTTAAACTCAACATATCTACAATAAATATCAAGTTAGTGAGGCTATGGCTATAACATGTCATATAAGGGTTGGATCTAGCGAATTAATTGTATTAAAAATGAAAAGTATGTCCCAAATTTAGTAGGTTTCAAAGAAAAGTTCACTCAAATTGGTTAAAGTTCGGCAAAGTATACTAACGGAGAGGTATTTTAGCACATTTGTATTACATAAAAACAGGAATATAAAATTTTTTTCCATTTATTTCATCAGTAAAATATTTCTTTTACAATGTGGGTATTATTGTTAATTAAAAAGTTTAAAGTATTCATTTTTTAATATAAATACGTCTAGAAATGAACATGAAAATAAGTATAATTACATTTAGGCTAAAGCCAAAAAATGTCAAGAAAAGTCTAACCAAAATAACATACATGAAATCAAATTAAATTAAGATTCGTTTACGTTGGGCTACACCGACAAATTGTCAAAAATGTCTTTCAACTCATGCATGAAATATACTTTTTATTCTCATCTCACTATTTTTTGTGTTTATTGATTGTCTAGAATACTAACAATTAAAAAATCTTATGTAGAATAAATCAATACTTTTTCCGATTTTTTCTGTATAATATATCATTACATTTCTTCGTCAAAATATTTGAGCTGCACAGTTTTTTAGAGTATATTCCTTACACATGGTGCCTAGATAAAATTTATAAGAATTTAATTGTTTAAAAGTTTCGTTTTCTAAGTGCAATTAGTAAACTTTTCAAAGTCAGACCGATAATGACTCAAAGTATTATACCTGTGTTTTCTGCACAAATACATCAATGTTATTTTATATTTTATAAAAACACTTACCCCAATCAATCATCTGGTACTTTACCGTAAACTGTGATCTGTGATCTCATAGTAGTTCATATTCCAAAGAATTACGTTTGTGTGACATCAGCATTATAATATTCTGTTCATTTCAAAAACAAAATTATTTTTATTTTTTAAATTAAAAATATATGTAACAAAAAGTAATTGTAATGTAATATTAGCACCAACAATCATTTTAAAACAATATGTTTATGTTCAGAAAAAAAATTATGGTATAATGTACAACAATGAATATAACAAAATATATATATATATATTTGTACCATTTTACAAGTAACAAATTTATCGAATCGAATGTTTATAACGCAATATTTAAATCATTTTTTACTTGTAAATTGACATTTATATAATTTAGGTTTATATGATGCATCAGAAAAATTCAAAGATCCACCATATACTTTAAGAATTATAACGAAATACTAGTGTGGGATTTCATTTACATCCATTTAAGAAAACACTCCCTCCTCCAACAAACAAGATCATTAAGAATCTCTTGCTGGTACAGCGATTAGAACTCATGTGTTTGCAGTACTTTGTGAATATTAAGTTAAAATTGAGGCCCTGAGTATTAAGTGTACCTAATAAATTACCTAAATTATCAACAATCATGGTAACTTTTTAATAAAATCATTCGCATATTCGTGGCCTTAAATATTATTCCAAAAATATTTTGTTAATATTTTTTTGTACAGTATTCAAAAAACTAGCTCTGGATCTATCAGAGAACTACTCTTCAGTTTCGAACACATTTGAAAGATCTTGGTAATGTGCTTTGGAATCAGTTATTCAATTTCATAACTTGTTTGATTATGTTATAGGACATTAATACAAATTGTAATATTCCTTTGGAAAAATTTATGTGGTTCGTAAATCAAATCACAAACTGTACTTCGCCATTAACCATAAACAGTGAATCATTTTGACTAAATTAAAAATAATATTGACTAAATGGTTGACCAACTCTCTAGATCTCTCATTATAATACTTTTTTTCTAGACACATCTGATATATTAATATTGTATAGGGACCAGTACAAGTAAATTCTAAATAATTTTAACAGCTGAATAAAATATAAACGTTAACAAACAAGTGTGTCAATCAATTCCAAATAACAACAAACTTTTTAATTATTATTTTTTAAAGTGAATTCTCTAAACAGTGACAATTAATATTCAACAGATTTATCAGCAATGAGTTTTCATAAATTCAGGTTTTTATAACTCAAATTTCTAGGCCAAATTGAGATATATCGAAGTTATCTCATGGGTTAGTTAATAGAAACAGTAAATAGAAATTGAAAATCGTTTTGTAAACAGTAAGCCGTTTTAATATTTTTAGTTAAATATTATTTTTATCTATTGACAATTAAAAATATATATTATAAAATTACTTTATGCATAAAGAAATCTCAAATTTAATTTTGGAAGCTGTATAAGCCGAGAATGATCCTTAATATTAGCTTATGTCAAAAAACTTATATGGCAAAACAATTATTGAAAATAGCAATCTTTATGTAGTAGTATTTTACTAATAGTAGTGAATAGCAAGTTTTTTTACCTTTAGTAAGGATTTTTCAAATAAAATATTTATCAAGCTAATTGATCATACCCATAAAACAGGTGGTAATCACCTCTTATAGAACCTAAGAGTAGAAAGTTTTTACCATTGCAATTTCGCTGAATTCAAACAATATTTTAGCATCTTTTTAATCTCTAAATCCTTATGATGTAATGTTCATTGGATTTTTTTTAATTTTTGCGTGTGTCGAAGAGGTTTTCCTGAAAAAACACTTCTAAATATAAAATAAAATTTGAATTTTAACTTAAAAAAATTTTTTGTTTGGATAATACATTTCGACACGACCACCGTTTTCATATCAAGATTCAGCATGTCTAATGTTAAAACTTCATTTGTATATCATAACAAGTGAGTTCTAAGGACGAAGACATATCTGGGTGGCAAAAAGATAGGAACATTTGGTATTAAATGTCCGAAATGCAATTTATTTTAATATTTGAACAGGAGCATTAATATTAAACATCAATTCAATTTTTGCGATTGACTTAAACTCCAAAAAATTTGAGATTTCCTAATACGAAATAGCAAAGTATGCACAAATACACGTATGTTAATATATTTTTAAAAATTGTTCTTTGACTAAAAATTTAAACATCACACACCTTCTAGTGTTATGAATCTTGAAATTACAAAACGATTATCTATCATTTTCTAATTGTATTAATAATTATTATAAAGATTTCAACAAAATAATCGCCACTCTTTGGAATAAAAAATGTTTTGGGTTTTATTTGGTATTATTTAAACTCTGAAGTTTCTTAAAAACGATAATATATCTTTTTTAAACACGAAAATAAAAATTTTTTCATAAGTACATCTCTTAACATTAGATTGTTTAATTATTTTATAATATTGACCATAATTAGATACTATTCTCAGGACCAAATTTTTAAAATAGAGAATTGGAGCCTTACATTTTGTGCGATTAACTAGCTAACATTTAAACAGTCTGAACATACATTTTTCTTTAAATTTTATATATTTAATATTTTTTATAATACGACTTAAAGATTCGAAAGTAAAAACTCGTTACAAAATTTTTGTTCCTAAAAAGTATGAAATGCATACATACTAAAAAATTTTATTTTCTTTCATTACCGCGTTTCTAAATATATCATTTTTATAAAATTGCGAAATAGATATACAAAATGAAATTAATTAGTAATTATTTATAATTTTTACAGCGATTTTCTTTATAACTTAACCTACAAATCTATTTCTTTATTGAATTTTAAATGAAAAATTTGTTTTCATCGTTATTTTTTCTATTTTAAACATTGAAGTTAAGATAGATCAAAGAATATAAAATTAGGTCAAGAATGAAAACGAATATATATTGTATCAGGCAGTTCCTAAACGAATTTCATAGATTAATTGCAATCAGGATAGAAAATTAAAAACAAAAATAGTTCAGACGGTAATATTAACAGATTATTTTTACATGCGAGGTAGGTCTGAAAAGTTCCCGACTTCAACGTGGAAATGGCAGCACTCGCTGATAAAAGCTATTGAATATAGTTATGTATATTTTAACAGTTATTCAATAAGATTTATGCCAGTTTGGACGCGTTGTTATTATTTGACAGTCGTTCGTGTGAGTCGCTGTAAGTGATTGTGTCAATTTTCACAAAAACACTTACCATCGACTCCTTGAAACGACGGTCAAATAACAAATACGCGTCCAAAATGGCTGAAATCTTGGTGAGTAACTAGATTCTCTAGCTTTTATTGCCGTGTACTGCTATATTTACGTTGAGATCGTGAACTTTTCAGACCACCTCATTAAGTAAATTCATAATAGTAAATCAAGTGAAAATAATTAATAAATTGTTTCGATTCTCACATAGCGGGTATAAATTACAGTAAGTCTCGAATGATAATAGACCACACTTTATTATTTGATCTACCTTCCCTATTTCCTCAAATTATTGACTCTCCTCAAATTATTGAATATTAAATATACATGTCAATAAGTAATTTATTTACAAATAATTTAATATTTTACAATAAATTTTATTCTGTAGACATCCTGTGCAACAACTTCGCCAAACAATTTTATTGATTAATCAATAAAATTCGTTATGGAATAACGAAATTTCGTTATCCTGTAACGACTTGTAATTTTAACTCGTTTTCGTTCCTAACGTAGTTTTAATAATCATTAAGATAGATATTTTGTGTACAAACACTTTCGTTATGTAAATGTTTACTCACACCGTATAGAATATATTCTCTTTCGAAATTCTATTGTCTTTTTTTAGGATTTTTCCAAAATATTGTCTACATAGTATCGTTGTTTTAACACATTTTCTTTGAGTTATATTTTTAAAGTATAATTTTCTATTCCAGGAAAACTTTACCATCATCGAAGCTGTTTTTAACCTTACATTAATTGAAATTCTATGAATAAAATTTAAAGCCTACCACAGAGAATATTATTTCCTAATATTTTTTTGTTCGCACAGATTTTTATTTTATGACAAAAAAGTACTCAACATGATAGTTTGTCACAAGATTTATTTTTTTTACCTCTTTATGGGATTTTTCGAACTTATTAACAAATTTTTATGCAATAGCTTTTTTGAGATCAACTAATCGATTAAACCCATTAAATCATCGTATCTGTAGTGGATTTAAAATTTTATATCATATTCTATTAATATTTAATAATAGAATCAGGAAGACGTTATTTGCTTACATTTCCATAACAAATAATGTTTGTGTAGACAAAATAAAGAAACATTAATTAAAAACTTAAAAATTAAAAAATATACGCTAATTCTTAATAAGTAAATAAAACATTTGTTTTGAGCAACAAAAAAAATAAAGGATAAAATTTGTATTTATATATTAAACAAAAAATATAATTTAAAATCTGTATATAGCAAATAACAACAAATTTAGGCTTTTTAATTTAAAAAGAAACATAATTCATAAATTCATTTATCTTGGATTCAATTTTTTATATATTTATTTTCTATACTAAGTAATTGCCGCATTATTATTTTTATAAGTATCGATACTATTGTCGCTTTACAAAAATGTCTCTTTTATGTTTAAGTTTTAAACTTATTTCAAATAATCAAGTTATTAAAGTAACAAAAATTTACATTTTTCATTTCATGGAATGTCCATTCGTATGAATTTAATTTTGCTTTCAAGAAAAAATAAACCAAAATAAAAATTATTTTGTATTTAAAATGTATTTATGTAACAAATAAAAATTTTAAAAATTTAATTATAGTTATGTTAATTTTTCAAGTGTATCTTGTAAAACAATGCATAATATAAATCAATAAAAATGAAAATATTATTAGAAAAAAATTATTATTAATACTATTATAATCACAGGCGAACTGTTTCATTTTGTGTAGGATCAATTTTTTTATTGATCGCATAAGAACAACAATAACATATTTTTCAAATAATATCGCCATTTATATTTTACAAATCATTCTGTCATGTAATTGCACTTCCTGAAAAGCTTATTTGAATTAGATAATTTAAACTTGATTATCTGAAATTTCATATTTTTTCAATATTTTTAGAATCATAACCCTTCTTCCTTTTGGCTTTGCCGTAATCTGGTAAAAATTTAAATCATTTTAAATAATAAATGTTTTCGTTATATGATTTGTTTATTGTAAAGAAATGTCAATAGATTTTTTTTAAATACTTGATTCATAATAAAATAAGATAAAATTATGTTTATTAGGTGCTAGTTTTTTTGTTTTTTTTTGTTATTAATATGGCACACGTTTGTCTTTTTGAATGCTTAGTAAAATTAGTTTATAATAATGAACACAAAATCGTTGTAGGTATAAATATTTAAAATTTGTGACTAAATATTTTTATTTTATTTTATAAGTAACGATCTAATTATTTAAATAATAATGTTTCAAATCCGTGTGATATTTTTCGACATACGTTCGTTATACGAAAGTTCAAAGAAATTCAACTGACGGGAATCAATTAAAGAACTTTTCATAAATAAAAATAATAAAAAAATAATTATGATGACATAGCATTTACTTATAAAATTAAGGCACGCTTCAAAATTATTAAAATAGCTTTAAATAATTTAATCAATATTCCAAACGTAGCTTGGTATATACGGGCGTAACTAGGTGGCAAATATTCTACTCTTATTAATTTTAATTTACGTGAAGCGGATGGCGAAAAAAAGTGAAAAAATTCAGAACCAGAATTTTTTGGTATTCACATAATGTGAAATGGCCTATAATTGGATAAGAGACATTTAATTGCACCGTGCATCTAATTGTTCTCAGGCGTTGTTATGGTTACGAAATACTGAATAAAAACTGATAGGCGCTTTGACTGTGTTATTTTTAATAATAGTCAAAACAGGCAAAGAACCTTCTTTTATGTAAAATTTTATACTCTACAAATTTTATTTGTAATTTTTTTCTAACTCTTACCCTTGCAAATCAATAAAAGCTAATGAAGTACTGTGATTGGTTCCTGCCAGAACGTTGTTTCCGTATTTCGCATACTATGATGCATTACTGAAAAAAAATGTAAGCTTAACAGAAAGATCGTTACTCAAATCCTCCACGAGCTCTAAGACTATAATAAAAAGATTAGAAAAATGATGTATAGCTTTAATTCGTTGAGCTCCTTATCTAAAAAGTAAGTTAAGTCTGTTTATTGATTTAATGTTCAAATTTTGCCATTAAAATGATCACAAAATGTTGAAAAATATGACACACATATAAAAAAGCGAAAATTTAAATTTTGGCCGTACTTTTAAAACCATATTATTGGATACGATTTAGTACTACAAATAAAGTGTGGACAATAATTTAAATTTCGTGTATTCCCATTTTTTTTCTCTTTTTTTAATTAATTTAATTATTTGATAAATTCCTTGTCAGAATATATATTTTTTTAATTTTAACGTAATTAACGAGAATTGATTGATATACTCTTATAAAAAAAGTTCGATTAAATACATTATTTATAAATGGATTTACATTCCCTAATAAATAAATTAATTTTAAATTGAATTAGAATGAATTGGAAATTAATAGAATTCAATCGGAATTTTGAATACATTTTTAATTTCCGATTCAAAATGTGAATAGCCGATTTGCAGAAGACTTATCTAAATTTAAAAATTCGCTTTTTTGAATACGGTATTGTATCTCTGACATTTCTTTACAAAATTAAACAACACTTAAAATCATACATTTGACTAAAACGAAATGTAACAAAAAATAAAAAGTTAATTGTAAAAAAAGGTGTAAGTAAGAAAAAAGTGAATATTTAAAAAATGTATTTACACAGGTCAAGTAATAATATATATTATATATATAATTATTTTAAATTGAACGTGGGCCAATTAATTCAATGCATGGCAATGAAACGTGGATATAATTCACATTATTTTCACTACACACACAGTAATCAGTCTTAAAAAAAAGAGGTCAAAACATTCATTTCCCTCTTTGTCACAGTATTTTCTTTTTTAAAAGCTGAAATTAAAAACTTCCATAAAAAATTACTACATACACTAAATTTATTTTTAAAACGAACACAGGCATTATTATTTATTTAAACAGGCTTTACTTGCCTCACTACAATCGATCCTGCCGAAAATGATCTTCGGTGTAGTCTGAAATAACATTTAATTCTGGATCTGTTAACATTTGTAATCCGTCAAAATCAAGCGGTCCTAAACCTTCACGTAAGCTTTCATCAGATGGAAAGAAATCGGTATCTAATGTACCAGTTATTGCTGATCCCAACTCCTTGCTTAATTCGGCTCGACATAAGTCGTCTCCAGGATTTGAAAAATCTATAAAATAATTAACAGTTAGCAAAAACAAAAAATTAAATTAAGAGCTTAAATATTTTACTAAGATATCAGGTATAATAATAAATGTAGTTATTTTAAAGAAACTTTATAGGTTACCATCTTCAACTCAAAAGACCAAATAAATATAATAGTTTCAAGATACTTTAACTTTTAAAATAGTTATTTAAATAAATAAATATTAAAATGAAACTGATAGGAAATTTTATTTTATCCATAAATGAAAACCGATCAACCAAGAGAGAGGCGTTTGTAATTTATTTTTCTATTTTAAAAAATTGTTCATATCTTGAAAAACTTTTTAAAAATTATTCCTAAATGAATACTACATACCTGTAAGTATAATGTCGGGAATACTCGTTGGAGTGTTAGGCGTTGTATGTAGACTAGTTGGTGCATTTGTGTACGGTAAAGAAGGTGAAGTACTAAAATATCCTCCATCCCCTAATTCACTGGTTACAATGTTTGTTAGATCTGAATTTGCCTGTAACCAAAGATAAAAACAATTTATTATACATTTTTCATGAAATAATCTTCCAGTAAAGGCTACTGGTGGAGTAATAAATAAAAAATATTGTTGTAGCATGCACTATCCGCAAATTGTCGATGAAAAAAGGTTTATGTTCACATTTTTTAGCGTTTTTCGGGCGATTTTGGACTTGTTTGCTAATGAGGTCATATAAATTGTTCTCATGAAAATCGATTCCTTTTCTCGTTTGCCTAGTTTCCGCAAGTCCTGGTTTGGTTTTAATAATATACAAATCAACTTACTTGTGTAAACTGTGTATTACTTGCATTAGTATTTTCTATGTTATAATTGCTAGTTACGACTGGATTTGGATTGTCCACCTGAAACACACAATTGCAAATTTTAATATATATATATTATTAACTTTATCAATCAAAATAAAAACATTGTGCAAAATCAACCATGAAAGTGTTTAAAATAAAATAAAATATTTAAACAGAATATTTTTAATCCAATCAATGACTGGAGTGTAGACAAAAATTGTCGCGATGGCAAGAATTAATATCAATTGATTCGACAACGTAGTAACTATTAAAATATTGAGCTTAAGAAACAAAATAAAAAATATGGATAATTTAAAATTAAAAAATTCAAAATTACACTTTGTTCAAAAATATTTATATTACTAATTGGCGACGAAACAAAGCCCAAATTTATAAAAAAATTATTTGCATATATATTTGATTTCATTGACACTTTTAACTAGCAAGTTAAAAACCAGCTTTAGCAATTTGGTTACTATTAATTTCCGAAAATTATACGAGTGTAAAGAAACAAATATTCCGTAAAAGCATAGGTACACTTGTATATTAAACTAATTTTTTGCCTTTCTTCCTAAATCTCAAAACTTTATAAAATTCTTTATTTGTCTAAAACCATACATCGAAACCAATTCTCGCGATCCTGACATTTTTAGCCATAAATACTTCCGAACAATGATTGATATATTTAAAACAAAAATAATACTTAAATTTCAAAGTATTGCGGTGTTATTAAAAAATTATGTGTTCATGCATATATTATAATCAAAATGAAAATCTACTATTTTATGTATATACTGAATCTAGATCGCTTACAACAACTAAACACATCTGTCGAATAGGATTTCCTATTATATAGTAATCATCTTCAATATTACGATGGTATTGTGTTTCATAATCAAGATTTGTATTGGAAATTTTAAGATTGGAGGATCCCAGGTTCTAGAACTCAATATACTGCAGGGATGGATCGTTACGAGATCACGGCTCATACAAGGGAAGTTATAAATATAGGATAACATGAAGAATAAAGCAGAAAACCAACTCGAGTTTATAATTCACACATTTATATTGATGTAAGTGATCTAAGTTAGTTTAAATATTAGTGATAAAAGATATTTCCATAAAAATCGGTACTTTAAATACAAGAAAGAAAATGCACTAATTAACATTTTCATAAAATATGATATGTGTTTAAATGTGAAATAATAAATCAAGTATAAGACGTAAATGTGAAATAATAAATCACACAAGTTTTCGCCGACAATTATTTATTTTGAAGTGTTCTCGTTACGTGTTTGTAGGTTTTATAAATAAATACTACTTTCCTTTGAGAAATGGCTCATAGTAATTAAATGACTAGGCTATCGATTGGCATGCCTACGATTTGTTATGTCATATATACTGTATCTGGAATATGTGTTTATTTCAGTGGGATATAATTTATCGAATACATTTTATTAGATTATTAAAACACTTTTTAATTTTTAAGAAATACATGAATACTTTTCGAGTTTTGTTTAAAGAAAAGTGCCGTAGGTGATAAATTTATTATTCCATATTTAACCATTTACAATATACTTTATATTTCAATAAAAATATTAAATATTTTTGAACAAAAAGTGTATTTTCTTTCATCATTAAAATTCCGTTCTATTTATGTATATTCTTTTTGTCAGTATGTAGAGTGTTGGGAATAAGAGAAAGAGACGTATATGTACACACAGCAAAAAATCGCGTTGCCTTGAATCTTTTATTATTTAAAATTGTAAAATAAAGACAGTAAGAAAGATGAAAGATAGCAGCAATTTGGAAATGTGTGGAAAGTTTAATTTTTTTTACAGCGTGTTTAGATAATCTTTTAAATTTAACTTTCGCTAAATACGTTTTTTAACACCAGATGCTACCGATTTTGCTTCTAATTGCGAATTACAGTCGATTGTGAGTAAGCTTGTCTTTGATTCTTTCTAAAAATGTAATCTTTATTCATTTTGAAATTAAGCTTAAGCTGTAATTTTTATGCATAACTTCCTAGATTTTTTTCGCTTATTTGTCATAATTTATCTGCAAATATTTGAAAATTGTTATTCTTCAAAATACATCAGAGATGTTACACCAAATTTCCAATAGTTTAAGTAAATTCGATGCATATCACTCCAAGACAATAAAGGCATAAATTTTATAATTCTTAATAATGTTATCATTTCGTATCAAAGCGGTATAAAATCTACAATATGGCAAAAAGAATATGTCTGTAGAAACATCCTTAATTATATGACTATAAAATTTTGAACTAATAAAAAAATTATAAAATTTCCGTGCTAAATAAAATTCATTGAAATTAAAGTAAAATTTATTGTATACAAATTATCTCACTTTCTTCTTGACTATTTATTTTCTGCAACAATGTTGATTTTAAATGAAAAAAATTTTAATTGTAAAAAAAATCATGATTTGTTATAACATCTTGAATGGAAAGTGCTTAAATTCATACTTACCATGTAAACTATTTAAATTATATGAAAGTACATCAGTAAAGTTTATCTTACAAAAACTCAAGTAGTTTTGATTTCCTGTTATGTTTTATTTTTGAAGACTTGAAAGTGTATTCGTTAATGTATTTACAAACTTTGCAACAAATATTAGTCGGCGAGAAGGATTAAGTTATGCGTTATTTACTATTAGAAAAGATTCACTTTTATAACTTTACCTAAATTTATGTGATAAAAGTGCGATCCCAAAATAGACGTGCTTTTACATCGTTTAATATATATAAATTCTGAGAATTTAGGCATATATTACAAACAAATTTGAAGTTAAAGATTTTCGTAATGAAGACAGTTAAAAATATTGTTTTTAAATTAAAATAAATGGTCATTTTTTACGCAAAAATGGTTTGTTTATAAAATAAATAACATTTTTGATACGGGAAATTTTGTTTTAAGATTTTAAAGCAGACAAAACATAACTTATTATTTGATTTTGTAAGATAAAGCTTGTATTTTTTAAACTACAAATTTTCTAATAAATGAAAAATATATATGCATTCGAAGAAAAAATTGAAAAATACAAGCACGTGCAGTAACAGTTGAGCTGTTTAATGAAACAATTTCTAAAAAATACTCTACTTTTAAAAAAATGAAATCTCTATTGTAAAATAGAAAATTTTTATTTTAAATAATCTTTAAAAAAAAAAAAACATTCACATGCAATATTTGTATTAAATTAAAAATTTTTGCAAAGCGATATTACTAATGATATTTAAGTTGTATAATAAAAAAAACCGATAAAAAATAATTAATAATTTTTATTAAAAATAATTTTAAAATTTGATTGTAAATGGCAGTCAATAACGCACACATTAAAAAATAATAATAATAGTTAAAACTCGTCGTCAGATTTTAAATCAAAATAAATGTTGTGGTAAAAACCGAATCGTAGAATTTTTTACTGATAAAATAATTCATGTACAATAGATGTAACCTCTGAAAATGTCAATTAATTCCAAAATTTATAATTTCTTCCAAGATATCGTTTTAACCCACCGAAATCACTTCACTTATCAATCTCCTCGAATTGCACAAAGCCTAATAACTTTTTTTGACTAATTTACCAACAGTTTTCATTTTAGAAAATAAGGAACGATACATATCTTTGGTTATTTTATGCTCTATGCATAATTTTCCAACCCTGCATTCGTTATATTGGTATTATATATCTATTGATTAAAGACTTAATATGTCAATTTAATTTAAATAATCATCAATCAATTCAATTTAGATAATTTAGTATAAATTTAAATGTGCGTATAGTTTACAATAAAAAATAAAATAAAATAACTAACAACAAACTGGAATAAATAATAATCAATTTGAAATGAAACGAAGAAAGTTTACGGAAAAAATTTTTATCTAAGCAATAAGGCATATAAAAATTGAAATACAATAACTTGTTGTTAAATAGTTGTTAAATACAGTAGGGGTTAATCACCTGCACTTGTGCAGTCCATGTACAACCTGATTCGACGAGACTCTGCACTAGTTGCGCCCAGTCCTAGAGCAATATCACCACAAACCTCAAATGTTTTACCGAATTTGGCATAGATAATTTTTTGTTTCATTATAACAGCACAACTAAATATTTATATGCAAGCTTAGGCAAAAAATTTGAAATACACGAATATCTCGAGATATAAACGTAAGATCATTAAATTTTTTAACGAACACGTCATAATTTGAAACATTTTTATTTTGTATAGAGTTTTAGAAAAGAAAGTTTTTGACTTTTGTAATATATTTTCTTAAAAACCTCTAAAAAATTAACCTAAAAATAGGATAAGCGAACTATAAAGCTTCTATACCTACTATTGAAACAAGTACAATATATAATATTTGGTAAAAAAATGCATTTATAGCCTAAAATCTTCGAAAATAATACAGGTGTGCCAATGTTCAATCAATAAACTATCTGCAAGTTCTAATAACTTAATATGGATACCAAAATATTATAAAGATGAGCCATTTGGAAAATGTAGCTCCTACTGAATGAATGAAGCTATTTTAAGAAAGGTCAATACTTATGACCAGGAAGTTGCATATAAAATTTTATATTTTATTTGAACTCATCCATTGTGGGAGTAGTTATAACAACGAAACAGTGACCGTGTATTATGGTTTCGGCAGAATTCTGTAGTTTTAAAAGCTAAAAGCACCTTTCTTCAGTATATATTTTTAATAATTGAGGATTTTCAAGTTGCCAAAGAAATTGTCCTACTTTACACCGGATTTGCTTTACACCGGTTATGGAGCAAACATGCTTAATGTTTGACTTTATTCTTGCAAAAAGCTATTAGATCAAACAAATCCGAAGAAGTACAAATAATGATATATTATTTATTTTCTCGGCCCCTATATTTTTTATGAGGAAAACTTATTCACGGTAGGTGGGTGACACGTTTTTGATTAACAATTTCACATCAAAACTCTTTTATGTTCTTATGCACCTTCAAACAATTCAAAGTGTAGTGATCGGAAGAATGTATTTTTAACATCGCTATGGAAACCTTTGAAACTTTAATCCAACCTAAACTAAAGATAATTTGGATATTAAAAAATTATTGCAATTGCCTCTCATATTATTTTAATATTGGATTTATATGTGTAAAACAAGAACACATATGTATATAAAATGACAGTCACTTTTTTAGTCTATGTACTTCATAATTTATTTGGATCTGACATTCACTTCTTTAGATATTCGCTGTTTCTACACTTTTAGCCATGCCTGTATATTATTTATATTTTTGTAATATTTAAAATTTTTATATATTTTTTCATTTTAAACTTTTGTATGACTAATAATGCTTTTAATGAGTGTGATTTATAATTATTTAATTAAAAAAATAGTGCATAGTTTTTGTTTTTATTTTGAAGTATTTTAGGCTAATATGAGACGGAGATGCAGTAACGAAAAGTATATAAAATTTTTCGTTTAAGTAATCATTCGAAAATTCGTTTAGGTGACCATTCAATACCACGTGTCAAATCTCAATTTCCATTTTCCAACATTCTAAGTTTTTTATTTAAACTGATTTGTAGTCTTTTTAAATTTTTCGAAATTTTTGCGAGTGTATAAGAAAACCTTAAAAAACCGACATAAAGTTTAAAATTTATTGTTCGCTGTTTATGAGTTTTCTAGAATAATTGGGGTCTAAAAAATTAAAATAATAATATTTATTTTACGATCGGTCGGCTTAATGATATAATTCTGATAAATCGGCCTCTGTATCGAATTTCTAGGGATATCTCAAAAACTAAGCATCCAATAGTTAAATAGATGTTATTTTTTAAATCTGCGGGTCAAACGTATCCTAGAACATATATTTTATCTTGAAAAGTAGTCGATCGATCATTAAAATAAATGTTATTTTTGCACCTCACACCTCAGTTATCCTAAAAAACCCATAAACAGAAAACAAAATTTTTTTTAAATTTTTTGTCTGTTTTTTAAGGTTTAAAAAAATTACAAATCAGCTTGTTGATAAAATTTATCATTTAAAATATATTTAGGATTAAAAAATACCTAATATTACATTAACTTGAACACTAATTTTTAGTTAATATATTGCTTGGAATTCACTTTTCAGTTTTTAGAAAGTAGTTGAAACGTACACGACTTTTTGGAACTTTAATGCCCGTCTCCCGATAATTGTTAAACAATCAGACTTACTAACAGCAGGCTATTTCTCTAAACAAGAAATGTGTCATAATATCAAAAAATCATTCAAAGTGTGCGTGTGTTGTTGATAGCATTGCTATATCGTAGTTGTATATAATCTCACAAACTTTCACGAAAGATTGAATGTAAAGAATGATTTGCAAACAAAGCACAACGTCACTTTCTTGAAAAAGTTATAGTTTTATAAGCTATCTTATAATTTATTTGAATAGTAACGGTCGGTCTTCATGTGCAGGAATTAGTAAGAAAAAATTTCACCTAAACAGTTTTCGATATGCTAGACTCGTCTCATAAACTGCATAATATTAAACTTATTCTAGCATTAAAATGATTAGTGTGTGCTTGTATATGAAATGAAAAATGATTTTCACAAGTATATATATTCTTGACTCAGTCATACATTCTATTACGCATAAAACTTTCGTAATAATACTATATTTATTTGGTTTGGACGGAAAATTGGATTAATTAGTTACGAATACCTGATAAAATAAATTGATCTGATAACAATCTTTTCTATTATTCATTATAAAATATGAAGATTAATTAAAGAATGATTTATTGGATAACGCATTAGTAAGATCTGAAAGACCATATAGATAATGGATTTCTTGCACATATATTGTCTAGTTCCATATTCTGTTTCCAAATATCGAACGAGAGTAAAATGTGCCATTTAAATTTTAAAGATACAAATTGTATATAGTTTCTGGACAGAAAAGTAAAGTTTTAAAGTATTCAAACAAAGCTTGGAACTCGGATCAGATAAGGGCATTTTTTTAGAAACAGCTTTTAAATTATTTTTATCGTTTTTTCAACAGGTAATTAGAAATCAATGTTCGGAGTAACTAAAACTTCCGTTTCTAATCAAAATCATAACCAAAAATTAAAATTTTCTGTACTATGTCACTCTCACAATAGAAGATATTTGGAAAATAGATTATATATTTAGAATACGAAATTTAAAGTATGAATAACGTAGAACTGAGTCTGAAAATAAGTTTTAAAACTTACAATACTTACCACACCCTGCAGCATGCGAAAAATGAATAATAGAGTTTAGTTTCAAAACAAAATGTACTAGTACAGTGGTTATTCGACCTCACCTTGCATTTTCGAATAGATCTTTGAAATTTTATACAGTTATTGTAAATGTCATCGTATTTAAAACCAAATTTCAAACCTTACTATCGCTGTATATGAGAGATTCTAGCAAATTTTGAATATTTTGAAAACCATATCACAAACAACCATTTTATCAAAGCTAAATACAATATATTAAAATCCTCATTGCATAAAATTAAAACAAATTTAAAAAAAACCAGAAAACATATTAGAGAATATACATCAATCAACCTGACATTACCCCTAATCAAAATATGTAGTACAACATCAGTTACACATTTTAGACTTCTAATTTTAAATATAAAAACTAAAAGTCGTTCGATCATATTACTCCACCGATTATCTAAAAATATGGGTTATTATAAAATACAAAAATTAACTATCTACCAATACATCACTATATATGTAGAGCACGTCTCGCTTCAAGGGTAACCACCCTCTTATTTAGGAGTAGAAACAACCTCTCAAACAATATATATACCCAAAATATACTATTATAAGATCTGTCAGACGTTGTAAGAATAGTGTTGAGCCATCATTTCATGACCGTTTGTCAAAAAATTAATATATCACAAAATAGGAAACTATAATAGTCATTAATTGAATTCAAAGAATAATAACGAATTCGGTTTTTTAAATTCTTTACAACTATGTTTAAACGATTAAATCCTATTGAAATTAAATTCGAATGAATCGGTAAAAAAATACGATTTACACTGTTTTACATATTATTCGGTATATTTTTTCTAAATTCCACAAATAGTTTCGCACGGGTTTTTTAAACTAGACAATTACTTTTAAGTCATCTAAGTGAATGCACAATCACTGTATAAAATTGCTAAGTCCCACTCAAAAATACACAGATTTATTTTAT